>NC_061164.1:365000-367500 GCF_022113875.1 Hydra vulgaris
CACGATAATTCTGTATCCCTTATTATGTCGGAATAAAACATGTTTATGTTTTTCTGAAAATAATGTTTTATAACATCGATTAATACCTGTACATGACTTTCATTCAACATATTCCCGTATGGGATAATCCAATTAGCACCTGCATACAATATGTTGTGTGAACCTGCATGTTGAATATTTAATAGGTCAAGAGTTGTGTTACATAATTTACAGCAAAGTTTTGATATTCCGATATAGCCTATGCTTTCTTGCTTTTTTGCTCTTAAGTATTTTACTAAGGCGATTTCAGCATGATAATTGTCTGGATTTGCATTGAATTCAGGCGTAAGTTCATAGTTATATTTTTTGAACACAATCAGTACTTTTTCGACGTCTTGAATAACTCTATACCAGTATTTTATAAAAGCAACATAAGAGGAATTAATAGGATCATCTTCGTTTGTTTGTTTTATCAAGTCACATTTTTTAATTTTTTGTTCGATAAATTTATCCGTTGGATAAAACATCTCAAAAGGATCGTCAAGTGTTTCTAATTTTTGCAGTATAGATTTATTAAATTTCAATTGAGAAATCTGTTGAAAATAAATTTTTAGTTTATAAAATAAAACGGAATATTTTTCGTGTGGACATTTCTCATACTTTTTTAAAAAAGTCTTATAAGCATTGAAAAATTCTAATGAATTACGTAAGGCAAGAATGCGTATGGCTGCTTTATTTTCTTCATTTCTCTTGTTATCATTAAGCAGTTTGACCAAAATGTTAACCTTATTTCTTGCTTCTTTTTCGGCTTTGCTATTAAAAGATATATTCAAAATGCAACCAATAATATAAACACTGGTGCATTTTCCTTGTGCGTCTATGATTCTAGCAAGAGAATCATAAAAACGGGTTTTATCATAAGCTTCGACTTTGGAGAAAATGGCCGGCTCGTCATCAAAACAACGTTTAAGCTTGGAGCGATTAGCATTTGATTCAAACAAAATGGTATATTTATTAAAAACATTAACTAACTCATTGAACCTTTTAACACTTGTATCTTTTCCTTCTGCCATTGCAGTTTCAGTTACTAGACTTCGTATTCATATTTTTATCTGTCACACATAAAAGAAAAATTAAAAAAAAATAACTTTATACAAATATTATTGCAACTTTTACCGATCTAAACATATATGGTGTTGTTTTCAAATTACGTCATCACAAAAAAAAAAACTATCGTCAACTCTTCCTCCCTCCTGAAAAGGGTTTGATATTTTCTTACAAAATTTAAAAACCACACTCCTTCTTTGTGTTAGAGTGTAATTTTTAAAAACAACAAGTATTTTTTTTCCACAGTCAATATTTATAACTACCAATTGCCATGCAGGATCAAGATGTTTTGCAAAATCGAAAAAATTGAACTGTTCTTGTTTAATTCTATTTTAACAAAGTTTGATTCCTGCTGAAATATTTTTGTCAACCGCTTTAAGGCCGCCTCTGTCAACTTCGTCCTTTTACATATTTTTGTAAAGGGAAAATCCATTGATTAAGAAATCAAAATTTTAAGCTTGTTATTACTTAAAAGGTATTAAAATTTCTAAAATTAATTAAGACAATTGTGGTATAAAAATTTTTTCTCTACTTTTCCCTGTCACAAAGTATCGCGAAATTAATAAACTTTCTCCCTTCTAAAGCGTGACGTAATTTGAAAACAAACCTCATATAGTTCGATAAATATATACTATAAATAATAAATACATATAAACATACATACAGCAGAAATTTAGAGACAGAACAACTAAAAAAAAACAACTGGTATCAGAGCATTTATATTTCCTAATCCGTGTATGTTTAAGACAGGGGTCTTAAACATATCGTCCATTTGTACAAGTTTGTGCGCTTTTGGGTAACTACCCTCCCTCATACCAGCAGCATTTATAGTACTTTATAGATTTATAATGTTATTATACAAAAAATTGAAACTTAAAAATTCATATCCTTTTATATACATACACACATACATACATATATATATAATATTAGTACCGTAAAATCGCCTAAGTCCGGTAACTTAAGCTTTGAACATTTATTTAATCACGCATAAACAATAAAATTTCAATTTTTTTTCCTGAAACATACAGAAAATTATGAGCATTGTATATTTATTGGCAATTCTTGCACGTATCGTTGACCATAGCAGGACAACAAGACCCACACAAACAATCGTCACAGGACTCGCAACGCATCCATAATTGTTTTCAAATTGTTGTTTTGCTAAAGAATTATTTATGCAGGTTGCTTATAAATATTATTATTTTTTTATAGATATTATAAATATTATTATACATATTAACGAACAAATTACAAATATTATTTGAGAAAAAAAAGTTTTTAAATTTGAGTTTTGCAAGCTTTTTTTATATTTTTTCTTAAATGACCGAAAATACGTGGTAACCGAATTTAGACGATTTTACGGTATTGTAAATATGTACTATAATATAGAATAAAAGTATATAAATTCATT
>NC_061164.1:370887-613569 GCF_022113875.1 Hydra vulgaris
GAAAATATGCGGCCTTTTTTTTTTAAAGACCTTTTTAGCCTCCTTCTTGGCGAGTGACAAAACCAGCCCCTGACTTTACAATACATGTTAAATGAATGAGAATCCGTATTATTTAGCGAGGCATTAGCAGATTTAACCCCTTTTATGAGAATTAAATAAATAATAACCCCTTTTTTTAAATGTCATTTGTTTTTTTAACACAAATTGCTGGTTTTGCAATTAAAATTTATCTAATTTTAATTGGAAAATGTTCACATTAAATTTTATTGCTGCCTTACAATTATTGATTCTTGATGAATAATAAGTCTTATTAGTTATTCTATAATAAAATATAGCATACTATATAAATGCAAGCTAATAATTATTCCTCCATTGTTTAACTTGTCACTATTGTCATCTTGTAACCATTATTTACTTGTACCTAACTAATCACTTGAATCAGTTATCAATTTCACTGTTATCAACTAATCATTTGTTGGAGCAGACCAAGAACTATGAACGGGGGAAGATGAATCTTCTATACTTTTACCAACTATACTTTTTTGTTGAACTTATCTTTTTCAATAAGTCTTTGTTTAAAAACTAAAACTTATTTAACTTTTAAGTTTAAAAACTGGTCATGGCTCAATGATTTATTAACATTAAAAAGGGGCTTTTTTGTTTGCAAGTCTTCAACTTGATCCCAAATAGGGATACTGTCAAGTTTCATCCAACTTAAAGATTTTAACTCTTGTTATTGAGAATAATAACAGGTCAAAGGTTACTTACATATTCTTGGCTTAATTATGATTGTAAGATGAGTTAGATAAATAAAACTAACATAAGGTAATTTGTATTTCTTTGGAAGAAACATAAATAAATGATCCAGCTAGGCAAATTTTGAATTTGGCTTCACACCCATTCCTTTCTTTCTTAAACTAGAAAACATTTTTTTTAGACAAAAGTATTAAGAGTGCAGCGATTTATTTACTTTAAAACTTTATATTAAACATCTCATGTGTAGCAGCAACCAAAATACTTTATTACCTGTACGTAATTTATCGGTCACAACTTTCGTTTTCGCAAGTTTAGATGCGCGCGCATTTTTTAATATTGTGTAATCAAGAGAAGAGAACACGTGCTGTGTGAGAAGAGAACACTAGCTGCATTTTCAATAAATTGTTAGAATTAAAAACATTTTACATTTAATAGTCTTTACATTTTCAGTTCTATACATTTAAATATTAAAAATTAAGTATTAAATATCAAGTTTTATTTTTAAATTAAAATTAAATAAAAACCTCCAAAAAGAGGAGATTTCATATTTTTTTCTGAAATCCCCTGGAGCCTTTTTTTTGGCCTTAAAATCCGGAGATCTCCGGGCAAATTCGGAGATATGGGAACCCTTTATATATATATATATATATATATATATATATATATATATATATATATATATATATATATATATATATATATATGTATATATATATATATATATATATATATATATATATATATATATATATATGAGAATAATTTTAATAATATACACGAGAATGAATTTTAGTAGATGGCATAAGAGACGCTGCTCTAAAGAGCTAGCGTCTCTTATGCCATCTACTAAAATTCATTCTCGTGTTACTCGTCATTCAATTAAGTCTCATCCTTTTTCGGTTACTGTTCCTAAGTGCTCCAAAAACTCTTTTTCGTCTAGTTTTTTCCCACGAACATCAGTTCTTTGGAACTCGCTTCCTTCATCTTGCTTTCCTGATTCATATAATTTGCAATACTTTAAGTCGTCTATCAATCGTTATCTTGCACTACAATCTTTTTCTTTTCTCTTCCAGTAACTTCCAACACTAATTAGTGGTTGCTTGCAACCTTGTTGGAAGCGAAGATAATTATATAAATACAAATATCTAAATATTTTTCATTAAAATTTAATTTTTTTTTAGTTTTTTTTTTTTATTAGGATTTCAAATTTTAATAGTAAATAAAAATGAGATAAAACATGATAATTTAAGAAGGTAAAGATTCAAATTAAAATCAAAAATTAATATGTTAAAAATAAATTTAATATGTCAAGTAAAAAACAAGTGATTACTCCTATTTAAAAGTTTCAAAAGAAGTCAAGTTCATTGTCAATTATCAAAAGTTTACTTTTTATTTTTTTTTTAAATTGATCAAGGGAAGAAATTTTTTTAAACTCATTATCCAATCGGGTGTTCCATATTTTAGGTCCTCTGATTGATATCGAGAACCTTGAGCAAAACTTCCTGGAAAATTTCAATCCTAGTTATCTAGGGTTGTTTTGCAAATTTTAATTTGCAAATAGAATATATAACAACATTTCAATAGTGCCCTATAGTAATTATATTCAATAGTAATTTAAATAACTATCTCTATTATTCTATCAATAATTTTTCAAGTTCAGAAAAAATTTTTACAAAGTCAAAGGTTTTTTTTTTCTTTAGAAATATCAAAATCGCAATAATAGAGCTTTTTTGGTAGTAATAAATATTTTAAAAACCTATTCATTTAACAATCGCAGGGATACGACCACATTTTTTTTGATTTATATTTATAAAAACAACAACAACAAATGTCTAAAACTCATATAATGTTACTTCTATTACTGCCAATATTGATAAAAATATTTACAATATAATTGTATATTACATATAATAAAAAGAAATTAGGATTTGTAAAGTATTTTTTAGGTTAAAACTGTTTTAGTATTTAATTGGCCATCCTTTGTTTCTTATGACTTCCGCACATCTAGAAGGCATACTATCAACAAGTCTTTTTAATAAGTCATTTGGCAAAGCCTTCCAACCATCAAGAAGAATTTAGAGCAGATCATCTTCATTTGTTGCCCTACGATCTTGCAATTTTTTTATCCAAAATAGACCAAAGGTTTTCTATTGGATTTAAATCAGGAGACTGTGCTGGCCAAAACATAACTGGAATCAATTTAGATTCTAGATATCTTTTATTCAACCGTGCTGTATGTTTGGGATCATTATCCTGTTGAAAGATATAGTCACAATTAGGAAAAAAGTTCTTTTATACTTGGTCCAAGCTGGTTAACTAAGATTTTGTGATACAAATGCTGGTCCATAATGCCCTTCACCCGGTAAAGTTTTCCAACTTTGTGTGTACTAAAACAGATTGACCATTTTAATACAAAACAAATGGAGACTTATCGCTCCAGATAACTTTAGCCCATTTGTTCACATGTCCAATCTTTGTGCTCAATGCACCACTTTACAGGCTTTTTTATATTGATTTCACTAACAAAAGGTTTTTTAATTTGCTTTCCAGAAAAAAAATCACTTGATGCTTTAATCCTGCGAGATATTGTCCACTTTGAGATATTAGTAAGGTTCAAATCTAGTTTTATCTCAGAACAAGTGATTTTACGATTTTTTTTGAAAGCATTAAGAATGTAGCGATCTTCCTTTTTTGAAGTTTTCGGTTTTCGCCCAGATCCAACAGCCCTTTCAGTTTTACCATTCTGTTTGTATTTCTTTACCAATCTACTATTAGTTGAGTTTTCTCGTTTAAAACACTTTCCAATGCTTCTGTGAGACTCTCCTTGGTCTGCAGCTTCATTAATTCGTCCAATTTCTACATCTGTAAGATGTTTTCTAAAATATTAAATGTGTCCATAATAATCTATTTTTTGAAGATTTTATTTATATAAATATTAGTTTATATAAAAGCATACCTTTTCTGCCCTATATTTTTCATTGCCACATCCAATTTTTTTTGTTTTGCATTATTATACATGCTTAAAATATAAAAGAAAAATTAGTGTGGCTTTTTTTTGCACCCCACTGTACTTTTATAATTCTATATACATATTTTTTGACTAAATTGAGCTATTTACAAATACACAATTATAAGATTTAAAATTTAGTTCCTTCTGTAATTCAGAACTTCGTCTCTTAGAAGTAATAAAAGGGTCAGAAAAGTGGAGCAAATTTTGCATTACATCTTTATTTGTAATTTTTCTATAAAATCTTCTTGTAAAATGTTCTGGAAAATTTTTAATATCTTTGTTTCTACTTTCCTGTGCTTCTTCAGATAAGAGGCCAATTGAAACTGGCTTGTCTCTTACAACCTGGTGTGAATGAACAATCATCTTGTGTTCATTTTAAATGGTATCCTATGCTCCAGTAGCATGGCGATCTATACTGAAGGCCTATTCATCGCGCAACAGTAAGCCGTAACTGGGGGCCTAAATAGTCTGTATAAAAATGCGTAGATTAAAAGCATGCACGTTGTAAAGCTTTCTAGAGAATTTTAAAATTAATATTTTTTATTCTTTTATATCATCAAATATTTGTGGTTTTTAATTTAATGGTTTTTATGTTATAAATTTTATTAAATAATTTTAATCTGTATTTTTGCTCTCAACTTTTTTGATTCTTAACAATGTTAGGAGTTGAAAAGTTAGTAAAAGAGTTACATTATTTATGTCTTCATTTTGGCTGATAATCTATTATAGTTGAATCACCTTATGTTATTAATTGCTTACTTTTATAATCTCTACAATAACTTATACTTTCAGATGCCTAAAAAGTGTTGTGTATATGGCTGCAAAACAAACTATCAAAGCACCAAAAATAATGAAAACTTTGAAAAAGTACCAGTTTATCGATTTCCTAAAGATAAAGAACAAAGAAATATTTGGATTCAAAGTGTTCCAAATTCGAATCTTTTAGTTACAGATGAAACTGTTATTTGCCAATTGCATTGGCCAACATGTTTTGAAACAGTTACTGTACATGGAAAACAACGACCGAAGATTCCACCATCTGTATGGCCTGGAATACCTATAAGTCAAATACCTACTCCATTACCACGTCTGCGAACAACCCAGAAATCTTTTTTTTCATTTTTGAAATGTTGGAACTGATGTCATTTTTGAAATGTTGGAACTGATGAACTAAGCACTTTTTCACTTGCTGATATGGCAACATATAATGATTTTAAAGATGTTTTATTAAATAATCTCAGAACATTTTCATTTCCATTGGTAACATATATGGTTGGAAAAACAATTACTATTCAATCTGTTATATTTAATAACGGTATTCCTCAATTTCTTGTTAAAATTTTTGAGAATTTGCATTTTGAAACTTTCCATTCAGGAGTAAAATGTTTTATAAAAAGTTTATCTAGAAATCATATAACTATTGTTGATTCCTGGTCAAAGTTTGAGGAAATTATACATTTTTTAAACGTCATGTAGACAGATCATAAGAAAAAGGTTATTCAACAACAAATCTCAGTTATGTCTGCGAAACTTATTGGAAACAAAATATATGACTCAGATGTAGTTATACGTAGTTTCGAATATTTTTCGACATCTCGTGTTTTATATAATCAATTAAGACATGATTTTCAATTGCCTTCAACTAGTACTTTGACACGTATTACATCAAAAGTTTCTAAAATTGATGATGCCAGTTTTTTGAACTCAGTATTTAATAGCATTAAAGAAAAAAAGAGAATTTGTATAGTTATTCATGATGAAGTATATGTGAAAAAGATGTTGCTGTACCATGGTGGAACATTATTCGGTAAATCTTTGTATGATCCTTCGTTATTAGCTAAAACTGTGTTGGGAATTATGGTTGTTTGTCTAAAAGGTGGTCCTAAATTTCTATATAAGATGATACCAATTTCAAAATTAAACTCAAGCTTTCTGTTTGAACAAATAAACTCCACAGTAAGACTTATAAAAGCATCTGCTGGTGATGTCAAAGTTGTTATATGTGATGGTAATCGTGTAAATCAAGCTTTTTTTAGATTATATCGTACTATTCCAGGAAAGCCTTGGAAAACAGAGGATGGGATGTATTTACTGTTTGACTTTGTTCACCTTTTGAAAAACATTAGAAATCTATGGCTTACAGAAAAAGCTGGGGAACTACTGTACAATGATAATGGTGTTCAAAGAACAGCCAAGTGGGAACACCTTAAATGCTTATATAAATTAGAATCAGAAAAGTTATTCAAATTATCAGACTTAAATAAAGTTGCAATAGCTCCAAAGCCAATAGAAAGGCAAAGTGTTTCTACTTGTCTTAGAGTTTTTTCAGATAAAACATATCATGCCTTACTGAGTCATTCTCAAATAAATTCAAACTCAAAAAATACTGCAATTTTTATAAAAAAAGTAACAACTTGGTGGAAAATTTTGAACGTGAAAGGTCATGGAGCTGATGTGAGACACAATGAGCCTTTAGAAGCACCAATTTGTAGTCGTGATGATTACCGCCTTAATACTCTTCTCCAGTTTGGTGATATGGCCCTTGAAATGTGCTGTAAAAAAGGCACAAGAGTTGGGCAGTTATCTAATGATACTGCAAAAGCAATTCACCATACTTGTTATGGCACCGTTGAACTGTGTAAACACTTATTAGAAACTAGTCATGATTATGTTCTTCTTGGTATGTTTACAAGTGACCATTTAGAAAAAGATTTTGGGAAATTAAGACAAGATTATGGAGGTACCTATTTCATAAATGTTCAACAAATTATAGAAAAATTGCATATAAATCACACATCGCTGTTATTATCTCTAAATGTTGACATAGATTATTTTGATTTATCTTCGGGTCATAATTGCCCCTCTTGCACATATGTCTTATGTGAGGCAGGTAGTGAAATATTTGACAATTTAGAAAAACTAGAATCATCAATATCTGATTCCACCAAAATGTCTTTGATATATATTGCTGGTTATGTATGTAGAAATGAATACAATGAAAGTAACTTGTTCGAACAAACAATGCTTTATTATGAAAAGTTTGGTGGCTACCTTAATTCTATAGATCGTGGTGGTCTTAAAATTCCACTATACAATGTATGCTAATGGGTCTTTTTTTGTTTTATTTTGTTTCACTCTATTAAAGATAAAGTATGTCGGCAGTCCTTGAGTAATATCTTTTTGTTAGTTTCAGAATTTTATTTTTTTGAAATTAAACACACTTATTGTAACACACTTGCTAATATTTTTTTAAACAATTATTGTGCACAAATTACACCGAGGTCTAATAAAGAGCCAGCATTAAAAGTGTTGAAGTTGTCATAAATTTATTTAGAAAAAAACAATGTGTATTTGATATTGTTTGAGATAAGACTATTGAGACTATTTTCTTTGTTTTTAACTTTTCTTTTTCATTAAATAAAAAATGAGAACTCATTGTTGCTTTTTTCATTTATAAGTATTCCTATATTGACTAATTAAATTTATTAAAAAAATTTAATTAGTCAATATAATATTTTTTCCTGTTTTTTGCAACAATTTTTACTTTTGCAGAGTGTGCATGAAAATATTCACAATATTGTATCCCTGGTCGTCTTTTCTGTTCAATATGTAACATTCAAAACAATAAATACAGAGATGAAGAGTGTGAATTACAAGGTCCAAAAGCATAAAATTAAATTGACTATTGTAAGTCAATTACAAAGTTGTTCATTTTTTTAAAGATATATACCGCATATTTTGCAAATTTGATGAGAATCACTTAATGGAGAAAGAAGAGTGTAAACTTTCCGATAAATCATAGTACATTATAACTTGTTTTTAACCTAATATAAGTTTATGGTTGTTGTTTTGAGTTCATGGCAATCATATCCTGCTTTAAGAATTTGCTGATTTTCTTTAACGTATTGCATTCGAACAGGAAGACAATATTAGGGTGAGGATGTTTTGGGGTTAGTCCAGTTAGACAGAGGTACTGTGCACAAAAGAAACTCTAATTAGAACTGGTAATCTGTCCTCTACATATTAAGTTCTCTGCTTAAAAACAAACTCTCCAGAAGAAACTTCGAATCCGAAAAAGTCTAAGGTAGCTTCGATTTGTGCATAACTTTCCGAATTCTGTTTTTAGTGTGATCCATTATTCCTTGAAGACTCACAGAAGCACTGTAGTTTCATGAGAAAACTCCAGAATCTGGAATGCAATCACTTTTAGATTTCACAATAAATTTGTACGCAGGGTATAGCACGTAACCTTTATCTAAGGTCCCTTAACAGATAGTTTGATAGTCAGTTCCTCGTAGTCAGGATCAGTTTTTACGGAATTTGATTTAAAGTTAAAGTAAATTAAATTTAAAAAAATTTAATTTACGAAATATGATTTAAATCATATTTGTAATATAATTATATTTTACAGTAATGTATTTGTAATATATGGTATATTTAATTCTAATATAATTAGAAGTACCCATCGACTTAAAGATACTATTCACAACGCTTGATTTAAAAGTTTTAAATGTCTGACTGGAAATCCCTTTGAGTGTAAATTATAATATTTTTATTTTATTATTAAATTTAGAAATTCTTAAAATTATTATTTTAATAATTTATAAATTTAATTATAAAATAAAAATACTATAATTTACTATAAATTTAAGTTTAGATACTCATTCTACAGTTTAACATTAAAGCTAAAGCTTTAGTTTTTAGAGCATGATATATTAAAGGATCCATCAGTTATACTTTCCATCAATTGTTTAATAATTTAATTGAGAATAAGATTAAGGGCATGAAACAGGCTTTCAGTGGTAACACCAAAGTTTTCAGTAATCTCTGAAGAACTTTTTTCTTAGATATTGTTATAAGATATTCGAATGATTTTGTTTTAAATGTTGTCCTTTTTTTTATCACTCAACTTGCTGTTGAGGTTCATTTACAATGAATTCCATTTTCAACTAGATCTCGTAACGATTTATAAACCTTCCTTTTTGTCTAACTGACTTATTTAATTTCATTTGATTCATATATATATATATATATATATATATATATATATATATATATATATATATATATATATATATATATATATATATATATATATATATATATATACAGTGACGCTCAAAAGTGAGTTGAAAGGCGTATATTTTGTGAAAAACTGCTGTATCGCGATCAAAAACCAAAAAGAAAAGCAAAATATAGCAAAATTCCCTTCGAGGTACAGTTACTTTTTAAAAGTATTACAAAAATAGCAAAAAATATAAATAGATAAGTTAATATATCACGATTTATAAATTTGGCTAAATCCAAAAGTCTGTTGACAAGTGTTTTTTTAATTTATAATCACCGGTAAGTTAATAAAATAAGCAGAATAACGGCTTAATTTAGTTAAATATTTTTTAAATAAGCATTTTAAATGTCACTTGTTTTGAACAGCATATTGACGAAATAAACTTTTTAGAGACCGTGAAACTTCGACTGATACTTTGAGAAACTTTTTTCACACCGTTAATCTTCGACTGATACCATGATTGAAATTTATTGTTTAATTAACGAGGAAGGAAAGTCATTGATAGAAGTAGCAAAGGATTGAGTGCGGAAGATGTAAGGATGATCGTTAAGCAAATGAACCAGCGAAAAACGGCAGAAAATTCAATTAGATCAGGTCTACCAAGGAAGACAACTGCAAAAGATGATAGACTGATCGTTAGAACATTGGTTGAAGCGCCAAACATGAGTTCAATAGAACTTAAAAACGAATTAAATTTGGTAATTAGTCCTCAAACAATTAGAAGACGTCTCATTGATGTCGGATTATGCGGTAGAGCGATGCAAAAAAAACCATTCATCCCTAAATAATCGAAGAAAATGGCTGGCGTTTGCTAAAATGCATAAAAAGTTGCCACTCGAAGTCCGGAATTCTTAAATTCGGACAGAAGAATGCAAGTTTGAACTCCAATCGACAAAGAGAAGAAGAACGGTCTTCAGAAAAAAGAATGAGGAGTTTTTAATGCAACATATGATACCTACAGTCAAGTTTGGTGGTGAGTCGGTGATGCTATGGGGTTCTATTTCATGGAACGACCCTGGTATTATCGAGTTGATCTAGATGAATGGTAAAACGACCAAAGAAGTTTATCTCGACGATTTTATCTGGCAGGAGGATAATGATCTAAAACATACAGCCAAGATCGTCAAAGATTGGTTCGCTAATCATGAAATTTTTTTACATTTGTTGTCGTAGTAAATAAATTACTTTCACAAACACAAACAAGGTTTCTGAAAGAAGATCGTACTGATCTTATCATCAGAACCTTTTACAAACGTGTGTATATAAACTACATCAAAACATAATCAACAAAATAAAACGTAATAAACAATAAAAGTTCTAAAGAAAATATAAAGTTAAAAAAATCTGACTACATCATCCATTAAGATAATTAAATTTTTCAGTTTATATTTGAAAACGGGAAAAGTAAAATGCATGTTAAAATTAGACAAAACAATTTTATTCCAAAGATAAGGTGCACGATATGCAATACAAAACTGATTAAAATTGGTTCGACAAAAGGGCTCATATATAAAATTATTGTTTCTAAGTGTAAATTTATTTATTGGCTTCAAACAAAAGAGATCTTTGAAAACGGGTAAAGATATGTCATTTTTTCACATATACATAAATCACAAAACATAAAAAAAACATTAAGCTCATAAATATTGAGATCTTTCATTTCAATAAAAAGTGGTTTGGAATGAGTGTATCGATCCGCAAAATTTATTAAACGGATCGCATGTTTCTAACGGCGATAAAGGCATTTTAACTTACTTTTTTCAGTGCTTCCCCATGCAACATTAGCATAGTTTAAATAACTATGAATTAATGAGTAGTAAAGTTGAGTTAGACTTTTTTTACATAAATATGTTCTGGGTTATATAGAATTCCAATATTTTTAGAAATTTTGTAACCAATATAGTCTATATGCTTTTTCCATGTTATGTTTTCATCAAGAAAAACACCTAGAAATTTTGTTACATTATGTCTTTTTATTTCAACATTATCAATAAAATTTTTAGGCAAACTTTGGGGTAAATAAGCTTTTTTAGAGACTGGGTGAAAAAGAACCCAATTTGTTTTTTTAATTTTAAGAGTTAGTTTGTTGCATTTAAACCAATTGGATATACTTTTAAGTTCATTATTCATAGTATAAAAGAGTTTGCAAATGTCATTATTTGAAAAGAATAAGTTAGTATCATCAGCAAACATGATACTCATTAAATTTGAGGCTTTATTTAGATCATTTATATAAATCAAGAACAACAAGTGGTCCCAAAATAGAACCTTGTGAAACGCCACATGAAATATTTAAAAATTTATTTGGATGATCATTATTGCTGAAAACAAATTGTTTACGGTTGGATAGATAACTTTTGAACCATTTTATAACTTTGCAATTTATTTTATAATTTTTAGCTTTTGTAGTAAAATTTCATGATCGACAGTATTGAATGCTTTCGAAAGGTCGATGAAAACACCTAATGTATATTTACAATTTTCAAAAGAATTAGAGATTTCACGTACAAATTGGATAACTGCATGTTCTGTGGAATTATTTTTTTTAAAGCCGAATTGATAGCTGTATAAAAAATTATTAGAATGAAGATAATTGTATTATCTATTGTACATAATACGTTTTAGTATTTTTGAAAATGTGGAGAGGACAGAGATAAGGCGATAATTACTAATAATTGTTTGATCACCTTCTTTTAAAATTGGAGTAACTTTAGCAATTTTTAGTTGTTCTGGAAAAACTCCTTGGCGTATAGATGCTCCATACACTTTAAATAGGATATCTTTTAGGTATTCAAAACATTCTATGACTATATTACCGTTTATATCATCTGCTCCGGTTGATTTATTTTTTTTAAGAGTTTTGAAAGCTTTTTCAAACTCTTGAAAAGATAGTTTAAAAGATAATTCGTTGGAACTAGTGCAGTTATCCATTTGGACTAAAAAATCTCTAGATGTAGCATTTGTATAAGGAATTTTTTTTGCTAGTTTGGGACCGATGTCAACAAAGAATTTATTAAATTCATGAGCTATAGCTCTTGATTCGCATATATGTTTGTTATCAACTACAATCGTTTGGGGGAGGGAACCTGAGCATTTTTTTTGTCTACCATTAATTTCATTCATTATTTGCAAAGTGCGTTTTGAGTTATTTTTAAATTTATCTATGAGTCTTGAGTAGTAATTTTTTTTATGTTTTTACGAACTTTTTCAAATAGGTATATACCTATTTGAAAAAGTTCGTAAAAACATAAAAAAAAATTACTACTCAAGACTCATAGATAAATTTAAAAATAACTCAAAACGATAAAGAATACAAATATTTGTATTCTTTATATATTTTTTCATTTGCAGAAGATTTTGTTTTAAGATATTTTATATAAAGCTTCTCTTTTAATTTTGATGATTTTTTAAATCCCCTGGTCACTCATGGGTTGTTTATATTTTTTGGATTTAGAGTTTTTACAATGATAGGGAAATTAGAATCATACACGGAATAAAATGTTTTAAAAAATTTATCGTAAATTTTGTCTGCATTATCATTAAAGTTAATATGCTTCCAGTGTAGGAGTGATAATTGGCTTTTAAATTGTTTTATATTGGTTTCGTTAAAAGTGCGAATTTTAATTTTATTTGATTTGGTTATATTTTCAGAGTTTGATTTAAGCAACAAAAATAATGGAAAATGGTCAGATATATCCGATTTTAGGATATTGGTTTGGATATCATTATTTTCAAATTCGATTGGCCTGCTCAATTGCCAGATTTGAATATAATCGAAAATATATGGGAATACTTGGATAGAACTATTCCACAAAACGAAAGAAAGTCAAAAAATGACATGTTTACAACAATCAAACGTCATTGGGAAGAAATTGACATTAATTTCATTCAGAAATTAGTACTTTCGATACCAAAACGCTTGCAAGCAGTTATCGATGCTAAAGGCGGACCAACAAAATATTAAAACGATTGCGTTTGCACCAAAATAATAAAACTATATTGCTTAAACTTGTGTTCTTGTCGCTGCCCAGTGGGCATTTCGACGTCGAACGAACGTCGAGCGACGTCGGATCTCGACGTCGGATCGACGTTGGGTTTACGTTGGAAATGGAAATGTTATTTGACGTCGGATAAACTGACATCGCGCGACGTCGGCATTCCGATGTAAATCCAACGTGTTTTTTGAAAACTAAAAAACGCTTCCTTTGGCAGGAATCGAACCTCGGTCTATTTATTAGTATATCCTATGCGCTTACCACTACACCACAACAACTTATTAATAGATGAGTTTATTTAGTAATTTATACTTGTAGCTATTTGGGAATTATTACTTTGATAAGAAATAATTTTGTTTAAATATTATATAAATATTAAAACGAATAGTTATATATTATAAAAAATGTATACTCGAAAATGTTAATAGTTAAAAAACTATGCTAGTGCATCATACAAAACCTCATGATGTTTTATCAACCTTTATTCAAACTTTTTTCCATTAATAAAAAAACACGCTTAGTTCACATAATTATTGAAGAGCGCAATTGCACACATATTGTTGGGTTTGGATTAAATTTTCATCAGCGATGTCTTACGACGTTGTTCCGACGTCGTTTTAAGGACGTTGGATTGACGTCGGAAGACGTCAAAAGACATCGGAGTACGTTAATATTATGACGTTGCCCGACGTCTTTTTATCGACGTTGGATCGATGTCAGTACTGCGACGTTTTTTGGACGTCTTTTATAAGATGTCGGAACAACGTCAAAATACATCGAAACGACGTCAGGGGATGTTGAGATAAAGACATCGCCCGACGTCATTTTACTGACATCGGAACAACGTCGGAATAGGTCTTTTGACATCGCTGATGAAAATCAAACGTAAATCCGACGTCGGATTGACGTCGGGTGCCCACTGGGTGTCAACAAATTTTTGAGCAGCACCTTTTTGCGTTTTACCTGATTTTTTATTGTTCTAACGTTAATCGATTGTTGTTCTATTTTTATTTCAAACATTCTTTTTGTTTTCTGTTAAACTAAATACTTTCTACCCATAAATATCTTCTTATTCTTAAAATAATGCCTAAATATTCACTTTTTGTAAATGTGAACTGACTTTTCAGCGTCACTGTAGGTATATATATATATATATATATATATATATATATATATATATATATATATATATATATATATATATATATATATATATATATATATATATATATAAAACTTTAAAAAGAAATAATATGTTTATTTTAAATATATATATATTTATATATATATATTTCGGTTCACCGAAACATATCTATATTTTGGTTAACCTAATTAAAGTTCGGACATTGAGAAATCGGCGCTACTGCAGTTTATCCCCTCGTGTTTTTTATAATTGATTATGATAGAGAATTTTATTCAAATTAAGAATTGCATAAAAGTATAAACCTGAAAACCAACGGAAATTCGAAGTCAAATTTTTAAAAAATGCCATTAAAAACACCATCTTTTAAAAGTCTTATTCTTTACGTTATGTAGCCTAATGTTAACTAATTACCATTAACTTAAATAATAAATAGACCTGGTTTTCATCAGTGCGAAAACTATTATTGAAAAATAGACAAATAGAATAATGTCTGATTTTTTTTCAAATGTTATCGTACGATTGGTTTCTTAACGCTTTGTGTTAACTGTGGTGTAAGATTTTTTATTTTAATATGATTTTTTAAAACTCTTAAATGTTTTTAAATTACTCTTAAACGTAAAAACCGTTTTTTTTTATGTTGCTTTTTCCGGAATTTATTTCGAAAAACTGTTTATGTATATATTTATTTATATAATAAAAATTTATATAAATAAAATTGTTTTATTTTACTAGGTACGCGTTAATCTGGATTTTACGGAACTGTTTTTTCGGCCAAATTCTGTGACACGCTTTATCAAGTTTGTTTAAGGTGGTACTTGAATGAAAAAAAAAGTAAAAATTGAAAATTTCAAAGTGAATGTTTTTAAGTAAACTGAGCTATGCAGAAAACGCCTATGTAATTTGTTTCATTTAAAATAATTCAGATGATACTTAACTTTCTATTTTAAAAAAGGCACTCTTAAACTCCAAACTCAACTTTCGTAGCAACGCCCATAGCAACCAATTTTGATTTACTGAAAACCTCTAAAAATATGTGTAAAAACCCATGTTTGGGTTGTTTTAAAATCATTATATTGTTTTACAGAAATATAAACTTCATGCAAAAAGTCACCAATTAAATACATGTGTTACATGACATTTAAATTGTTTAAAAGTTGAAAAGCTGCAAGTGAATTAATATTTGTTTACGTTTTTAATCATCGTTTATTTGATTGATAAAAAACCATGTAACTAACATGGTTTTTTATATATTTAAATTGAGCTTTGTTATAATAATAATAATAATAATAATAATAAGGTATAACTGTAACAACTGTTTTAAACAGTTGCGAAGTGCAATAACATAAGATATTGAACTGTAACAGCTCATTTTGTCTTTTGTTTGTGTTTTAACAAATAGTTTCTGCAAAATCTAGCTCTGTCTAGTTTGTTTTTGAAGTTATTTATTGAAGTAGCTTCTATTATTTCGGATGGTAAGCTGTTCCACGCATTTACAACTCGATTTTGGAAAAAATGATACCTGAAGGTATTTCTGCTAAAAGGCTTCCTCATTTTGAATTTGTGTTGTCGCAGACATAGACCCTCCTCCAATGCATTTCCACAATCGTTAGCAACCCAATTTATTTTATCGTGGCCATGCTGAATTTTATATTGTTGAATCAGATCTCCACGTAGTCTACGTTCTTCCAGTGACGTTAATTGCATAATATTCAACCTAGCCTCATATGATAATTTCCTAATTGTAGGTGCTAGTTTGGTTGCTCTTTTTTGGATTTTCTCAATCTTGTCTATGTCTTGTTTTAAAAATGGAGACCATGCCTGGACCGCAAACTCAAGATGTGGACGTATGAACGTTGTATAGAGCATTTTTACCATGTTTACATCTAAATATTTAAAGCTTCTCTTTATGGTACCTAACATTCTGTTTGCTTTGCTGGTTGCTGAATCAACTTGTGAGTGCCATTTTAAATCGGATTGAACCATTATACCCAAATCACGTTCAGCTTTTGTGTTACACAATGTATAATTGTAATTGCAATCAATATCAGTCATTATAAATGTAGCATTTGGATTTTTTTTCCCAATATGCATAACTTTGCATTTTTCATAATTAAATTTTGTGAGCCAAATAGATGACCATGCCATTATGTTATTTATATCATTTTGAAGGCTTATTGAATCATTAGGATTTTTTATAATATTTATTATTTTACTATCATCAGCGTAAAGTTTAATAGGGTTTTTGACTTGATCTGGCAAATCATTAATAAAAATCAAAAACAGCAGTGGTCCTAAAACTGACCCCTGTGGTACACCACTAATAACTGGTAGCCAATCTTAGACTGTATCGCCAAGGACCACTCTTTGTTTTCTGTTAGTTAAAAAGTTCTCTATCCATCCCAGATAATTTCTCACAATATCATATGATTGAAGTTTAGTGATCAAACGCGAGTGTGGTACTTTATCGAAAGCCTTTTCAAAGTCTAGATACAACATATCAACTGAGTGGCCATTTTCTAGTGCATCTGTTATGATATCAAGAGTTTCCAATAGGTTTGTTGTGCAGCTTTTATTTTTTCTGAACCCATGCTGATTTTCATTTAATAAGCTGAAGAAAGGACAGCCATTACTGCAGGTTGATACAAATTAATTGAGGATTGCTATTGCTTTAGTTTTTTTATGAGTTTCACAACTTTAAAATTTCTTATAGTGTAGTAGTATTCATCTTTTTGATTTAGGCTGGCATTTAACAATTTAACTTCACTACGTAGCTGTTTAATGAGATCTCCTTCGGATTCTGTCATATCTGAGTTAAAATAGGTTTCATTTATCTTGTTTCTGTTAATGTATGCAGCTTTTATTACACTTATTTTGTCTGACGCATTGTCTAACTCAATGATAACTGGTGGTATTTTTGATGTGTCTCTTGTTTTGAGTCGAATGACTTTTTTTATTTTATCCTTGTCTGCATTTATTGAGTCAAAAATATTGTTTACCATATTTTCATCACATTTTTTCTTGTCAATGTTATCATGATTTGCTAACTTAACACCAAAAATAATAATATTATTTTTTCTTTTATTACGTTCTTTTTCCTCATGTAGAACCGTGTTTATAATATCATTTTGGCCTTGATTTGTTTTAACTTTTCTTCTTACGACTTCACTCCAATTATTTAAATCTTTTGATTTATCTTGGTCTAATTTATTTTCTAATTCATTTACCCTTCCTTCAAGATTTTTTTCTCGTCTAGTTTTTTTTCCAATTGCTTTATTTTTTCTTGCATTTCTTGTAGTAACATATTTATGACTGAATTTTTTGGTGGCATTTTAAGAGTGAAACCAAACCAAATCAACTCTCGTCAATACCAACTTCAATTTCTCTGATAAGAGGGCTACCACCCTAAAACAGTGGGTTACCTCTGGGTCGTGAACTTGTAAACCTTATTAACACAAATAGAACTGTTTGTTTATTGTGTTTTTTCCGTTATAGTTAACTTAATTGGTTTTTTATTTGTTATTAATTTCTTTTTTTGTTCAAGTTGTTTAATTATAATGTTCATTAATAAAAAAAAAATAACAATAAAAAAAAAATTAAGCTAAGTTACACTTTTTTGTTATTATTCTTTTTTTATTCTTTAAAGTTGTAATAATAATAAATATTAAAAAAAGAGTTAAGCTATGTTACAAAGAAAGTCTGGCCACTCAAAAGCATTTTCTAAACGGACATTCAAAGGTAACCAACACACACACACACAAAACACAAGAAGAACCAGCTGAGATTCCTCCTTCTAACCCACCTATTTCTTCATATAAATCTGTCATATTTATCATGAGGTACATCATTACCTTCTAAAATCACTAATGAAGCCTGGTCAACAAACTTTGCATCATCTTCATTCACCAATGACACCAGTTTGTTTCCTTGTGTAAATTCTTTAAACCCAACTGTATATTATTGAGTTTTTATACTTTTTTCTATTAACATTTTTATGGAAATTATTAATTTAGTTGCAACATGCCCTGAATGTGACAAAAAGACTATGAGTCGAACATTTAACGTCTTGAGAAAGCAAGGCTTGTCTATACCATTATTGTTACAATGTTCAAGTTGTTGTTGGTGTGCAACTTTTCATTCAAGTAAAAAATGTAAATGCAAAAGCAGTCGTGGTAGACCTGTTTGAGGTTTATGTACGTTTTGAAAATAACTAATAAATAAATGAGTCACTAAATGGAATAATTTGGAAAGGGTTTCAAAAAGATATCTACGTTTGTAAAACCACTGTTGAGAGGTGTAGCTTCTGCAGTTATAATTTTTAATGATAGTTCAAATTATATTTACTTACCGTAGATGGGGGTAACTAAAGCCACTTTCGAAATTCAAACTTTTGCCCAAGTCAGACCCTTTAATTTATAGGTTGAATAAATATTGCAAAACTTGGGTCTGTGGTCATATAATAAAGAAATATATTCATAAACTGCAGAAATATACAATTTTTTAATAAAAAAATGAAAACATGGTGGCTTTAGTTACCCCTGGAAAAAGGGTAACAAAAGCCATCCATTAAAAAGCAATGTTTGGCTTTAAATATTTCTTGATCCATATCTGAATTAGAGTCTCTCAAAGAATACTGGTCATCACTATCATCAAATGAGTTGGAATTCGCAAGTTTCTAATTATGTTTCAAAGTCTTTAGTTTGCTGTGGTTTTCCTTTGTTTTGATATTGGGTGTATTGGACCTATTTGGTTGAGGATCATCATCATTGATCAGAATTGTGTCTTCAATCCCTTCAATCCCCTTTCCTGCTGGGACATTAAGTTTCCTTTTCTTCCGCTGTTTAAGAGGTTCGGTCTCTCTCTTCCTACTTTCTTCAAAAAAGGCTTTGATAGAATCAGTCCAGTTGTTGCTTGAATTAAGCTCTTCAGATACTGCAGTGGCATCACCATCAGGAAACCTTTTCAGAATTTCATTTCGGTCTAAAGGTACAATACCAGCTGCCTTAAATCCACTTTTTAAGTTTTTGCTTATGTTTTCCTCTCCCAAAGCATCAAGGCACTTTTTCAGAAGTCTTGGAAACCTGTCTTTTGGAATAGAGCCACGATTAGCCACGATTAGATGATGTGGCTTTAGTTACCCCATGTTGTGTATCACTGAAAAAAAAAACATCACAACAAAAGAAAGAATCAAGTTATAGGTTATAACCTTTAAAGGTGTGATGAAACAAATTGAGGTTATGTTTGTTGAGAGTTATGAGAATTTAATATTAAAAATGATTTGTTCAGAGCAGAAGTTATGCAAGGTAACTTTTTTATCGATTTTTTAGGTTAAATATATAGTTGTACTGTACACTAACCGTGATATTGTTTTAATAATCCAGACAAGTATTTGGAAAGCAGTCCAAGTTCCTATTAGAAGAACACAACATCAGCTGTTGAATACAAACAGTGCTGCCACTATCACCATCCAAAAATTACCTGCTATAATGGCTTTAGTTTCCCCGTAGGCTTTAGTTACCCCCATCTACGGTATCTGAAACAAGTTTTTCACGATAAAAAATTTTTTCAGATAAATAAATCAATGTGATAGTTCTTTATTGATGTATTGCTCTATTCATACGAATACAATAAGTAACAGCAATTTATCTTATTTAGATTTAGATATAGCAGTGTTAGTTTAATGAAATGCTTAACAAAAGTTTTGGCACTTTTTAGTGCTATTCCCTTTAATTTTTTCCTGTATTTTTGTATTTATAATTGGGAAAAATGTTTATGTCATTATAATTCTACCAACGTGACTTGAGGATGTAAAAGGTAAAGTCAAAATCTTGTAAATACAAAAACTAATTCAGACTCTGAAGTAATTATACAACATTAGAGATTATACAACGTAGAGGTTGCTCTAAGAGCAACCTTTTACTTGTAGTGTCCTTTTGTATTTAACCTTTTGTATTTGACCATTTATATTTAATCTTTTCCTTAAATTGAGGTCTTAAATTGAGTTTTCCAACTTTATTTAGTTATTGTTGTTTTTTTTTTTATTTAAATATTTTCAGTATCTAAGTTCTTTTAGCACCTGAATATTTTAGTAAGGCATTAACCCTTTGAGGACCAAGGGACATATTTGTCCCATCCATTATATTAAGCAATACATCTACCCATTTTATCATAAGCTTTTCAAAATTAATTATTTTATATTAATACTAGTTTGTTTTTTAAAATAATAATGTTTTTTAACCATTCTTCAAGTTTAAGAGTAAATAAATCAACCTGCAACCATGCATTTAAAAAAAAAACAAACACTCTTTTGGCGCCCCATTGAACGCGTTGCATCGATATAGATATTTATTGAATTTATTTTTTTTGCTTATAAGGATGTTATTAATAAGTTTTACTAATTATTTTAATTTTTGCTTAAAAATTCTTAATTTAGTAGCCAGATTTGCAAATGGGACTCATTTGTCCCTATTGTCAACAAGTGAAATTTGGTTACATATAAGGTTGTTTTGTTTATTTTTAGTTCTTATATATAGAAACTGTGAAACAATGTCTGGTTGCGAACGATTATTTAAAATAAATGAAACAGATATACAGCAACTGTTATTTGCTGACAACAGTGATGATGATGACGAGAAATTGCTTCTTGATCATGAAGATGAAAGCTTCTTACTTAAAGATGTTGACTTTGTTGCACAGGAAGTTGTCATAGAGCGACCAGATCTTTCCTACGAACCTAGTAACACAAAAACAACCAATAGTGTGGTCAAACCTGTGTCACAGGCTGTGACATACTGTAAATCAAAGCATAAATGTACCACCAATATTCCAGAAGAATTAATACAATTTAAAAACTTACCCTAAACGATTAACAAAAGCAATATACACTCCGAGGTCTGATGACACTCCAGTACCAAAAACGCAAGAGAACCTACAACTACTAATAAAATAAAAGTCTAAAGCATTCGGTTCATCAGTACACCTTGATGTTAATTTCAAGTGGAAAAGGCAGACATAAAAAACCAGACCTGAGACACTTGACTATAATTATGGGCTAGTAAATTTTAACTTTGAAGAATCAGCAGATATTGATACTTTTTCTGTTTTTGAAAAAGTGACTGAATTAGATACCTTAGTTTTGCTAATTATAGAACAGAGTGAGCAATGTATGAAGCAAAAAGGCATTCCATTTCAGACTGATAAAGCGGAAATGTGTGCTTTCTTTGGAATTTGTCTTATTATGGGCTACCATGTTTTACCCTCTATCAGAGATTATTGGTCTAGTCAACCAGATCTTCAGGTCCCATTTGTATCGAATACAATGCCTCAATCACGATTTGAGACAATTCGTTCAGCATTGCATTTTGCAAATAATGATGAAATGTTACCAAGAAGTCATCCACAGTGTGATCGGGCTTTCAAAGTCCGCATGTTGATCAATCACTTTAATATTTGCTTCCAATCTGCCAGAAATGCAAGCAAGCAGCAGTCAATATATGAACACATAATAAAATTTAAAGGTAAAAACATCATGAAACAATACATAAAAAATAAACCCATTAAGTGGGGATTTAAGTTGTGGTGCAGATGTGATGCTGTAACAGGCTACCTTTATCAGTTTGATCTTTATACAGGACGCAAAGTAAGCACAGAATATGGCCTTGGCGAGAGTGTTGTTGTCATTTTGTCAAAAAAAAATCGAAGAGTTGTGTTGTCATGTTTTTATAGATAACTTCTTTAACTCGCCACTATCACAAGTTCACGTTACAAAAAAAAATTTATTTATGTGGCACTGTTTGTATTGACAGAAAGTATATGCCAAATAACTTCAAACCAGACAAGGAAATAAAGCGAGGAGACATGGATGCTATGACAACTAATGGGATTACTTGTGTCAAATGGATGGATAACAGATCAGTAACTCTGTTGTCTAATTTTATACCATTTTCAAAAGATAATGTATCGCTTGTTTTTAGGAGGAATGCAGGATGCGCAGAAAAGTTACGAGTTTCATGTCCAACTATTGTTACACTTTACAACAAGTTTATGGGTGGTGCTGACCTCACGGACCAAAAAAAAGGATCATATGAGACTGATCGAAAGTCTAAAATCAAGTATTATTTAAGAATTTTTTTTGATCTTTTTGATATTGCTGTGAACAACAGCCATTGTATTTATGTAAAAATCAATCAAGAGAGAAATTCAGAGTACAAGTCAATAACACCACTACAATATAGACAAATGGTAGCAAGAAGTCTGATTGGTTAATATTCTAACAGACAAAGAAATGCTCCATTAGCAGCTGTTAGGTCAGCGTCAAGATCTCTCCTAACAACACCAAAACCATAACACTGCTTGAGCAGGACAGAACATCGCAAACGATGTGCTCAATGTGCCAAGCATGGTATTGAAAACCGCACTGACAGTTTCTGTGACACATGTGGTGTGAGCCTGTGCTACACTAAAACACGTAATTGCTTTGCTAAATTTCACAAATTCACGCAGTAAAGAGAATGATATCTCCTCAATAGAAATTTGAAAACATTTATTTTATTTCAAGAAAACTGCTAATAATGATCACTAAGAAGAACAATTTTGCAAAGCATTTTGTATTCTGTTAGTATTTTATTTAATTTTTTTATATTATACTTATTTTGAGTTAAAATAAAGAATTGAAACGCACTTGCTATATGTGACTGCCATATGGGACAAATATGACTCATAGTTCACTTAAGGACCATAGGAACATATTTGTCCCATCTTATATTTCCACTTGTAAATGTAATGGAAATAATTTTCTTTAGTTTGTTATTTAAACTCATTGTAATGTTAGAAATGCATTACTTTTACTAAAATTATTTTTGTAATCCTTACGGTCCTCAAAGGGTTAAAAAGGTCGTATGGTTTAAAGTCAGTAAAAAAATTAAAGTGCACTTGATTATGCTTAAATCTGTTAACTGTAAATTTTGATTGAGAGTCTCTAAGTTGATTGTAATTTTTTTTATTTTTTTTTTAACTTTTACACTTCTGGGTATTTTAACCAGATGAGAAATAAAAAGATTGAAGTTATTTCTACTACCGTAGCGTGGGGTAATTGAGCACTTTCTGGGGTAATTGAGCACCCGTAAACGATTTAATTTTAAAAGTCATATAAAATAGATAATATCAATGTTTAGATCATTTTCAAAATATATATATTTAAATTAACTTTTTTAAATTGTATGTTGCTAATTACAACAGTTTTGGTCAAAAATAAATAGCTGATAACATTTTAAATATATCACGATGCAGAATCATAAAATTCCGTAAAAACTAATAACTGGAAATACTAAGGGTAAGCAGTTATAGTTAAAACCTTTTTGGAGTTTTGAATTTTTTGTAGTATACTATACATATGTTGAGGTAAATTCGTATTAATTTTAAAGTCTCATAAATGAATTGTTAATAAAATAATGTTGTTTAAAGTAATGTGGGGTAATTGAGCACTTTTATTTGGGGTAAATGAGCACCTTTTCAAGTAGCTGTTTTTTACCCTTTAAATACTATTGTTAATGAAATAAATATCTAAAGGCGCAAATATTTTAAATTTTTAGCATATACGTTTTCCTTTTACATATTAGATATCTGATAAAATAATGAGAAACTACGTAAAATCAAAACAAAAACTTTCCAAAACCTACACAGATTATGAACTTAAAAAAGCAGTAGAACTTGTTAATGATGGAGAACCTTGTAAACGTGTGGCAAGGCTATTGAACATACCACACAGAACTCTAAGATGTCATGTTAGTGGTTTAAGAAAATCTAGTGTGGTTGGTCGAAGGAGTGCATTGTTACCAGAAGAGGAAGTAACAATTGCTCAATACATTGCAACTTTTAGTGATTTTGGCTATGCATTCGAAATAGTAGACCTAAAGCTGTTTATACAAAGTTTTCTTCAAAAATCTGATAGGGATTGCCCATATTTTAAAGAAAATTTGCCTGGTAATGATTGGGTGAGATCATTTTTAAAACGACATAAAAAATTGCTATCTTATTGAGCATGTCAAAATATTTGTAGAAAACGTGCTGCGGTTTCATGTGATTCTGTAAACAGATTTTTTAGTAATTTAGAAGAAACTATAAAAAATATTTTGCCTCAAAATATAATAAACTATGATGAAACAAATCTTTCTGATGACCCAAAATCAAAATAAATGATATTCCGAAAGGGTACTAAACATGCTGAACGAGTTATGAATACATCAAAGTCATCAGTGTCGATTATGTTTGCATGTTCTGCTGATGGTGTATTTCTTGCTCCATAAACAGTGTATAAAGCTGAGCGTCTAATGGACACATGGATACTTGGAGGTCCAATGGGTGCACGATATAACCGAACAAAGTCTGGTTGGTTTGATAGTCACTGTTTTATAGATTGGATGCAAACATTAGTAATACCTTAGACATGTTGACAATGACGCACCAAAAATTCTCATTGGTGATAATTTAGCATGCCATTTGTCTATTGAGGTTATAGAAATTTGTGAGGCTAATAATATTATGATGGTCTTTTTACCTCCAAACAGTACACATTTGCTACAACCTCTAGATCTTGCAGTTTATGGACCCATGAAATCAACATGGAGAAAAGTGCTTACTGCATGGAAAATTGGGGAAGGGAGGTTTCATACATCCCTACCAAAAAATGTTTTTCCGAGACTGCTCCTTAATCTTATATCTAATATGGACCACATACAAGAGTTTGCTGTAAATGGGTTTAAAACATCTGGTATCTACCCGCTAAACAGAAAAAAAATTATTGATAAGATTTTAAGAGCAGACATTTCTACATACTCTCAAAACTTAGTATTCCCGTTAGTTCTTGAACGTCTTAAAGAAATTAGAGAAGCATCTGCTAAAAAGCCTGGGGCAGTGTTGCGTGGGAAAAAAGTCAAGGTTTTACCGGGAAAAAGTGTTTCACTGGATGATGTTGCAGTTTCTTCTGTTTTAAAATCCCAATCAAAACGCAAGCTAATCAAAATAAAAAATATCCTTTTAAATGACTCCTTAGATAAAATAACTTCTTCAGTAGATTTGGATAGTTTTAAAGATATTATCGATTATGATATGCCTTCCAGCTCCAAGATGTATATAGAGCTACAAGAAGATTCTGCAAAAAAATCTGAGGGTATACAGAAAGTCAAAAGTAAAACGTTAAAAAAAAAGATTTATTTGCTAAAAAAAGTAGTTTATATAATGGTGTTTCTGGCCTTTATGGTTCCATTTTCCATCAAAAGCAAACACATATCCAAAAAAAGCTTGAAGACTGCTTAAATGAAGACTGCTTAAAAAAGAGCTTTGAATCAGATCCTAATTCTAATAAAGAAGTACATGATTCTGGTATGGTTGTAAACTCTAAATATCCATTAGTAGAGGGTTCTTATGTTATTGTAAGGTTTGAAGGAAAAAAGATACCATATCATTTTGTAGGCCAAGTTGTAAATTCAGAGGAAGATAATAATTGGAACATTAAATACTTTAGACGAGATTTTGATGCTTCAAACCCAAAAATCATTTCCTTCAAAGAACCGCAGGTTCCTGATTACTTATTAACAGACAGCAAATCTATTGTTAAACAGCTTCCTTGTCCCCAATATGAAAAAAACAACATATCTTTTTTAAAAGAAATCATTGGTGACTTATATATGCGTTGATAAATCTGTATCATATATTTATGTTTTTTTGTTTTATTTTGTTATAAAGTTTGAACAAAATTTATTAGACTATTTTTTCATTTGTTCATTTTATGTTTGAGAAAGTTGACTTCAACCAACTTTAAACTTATGTAAGTTTATACTAGTGTTCACATCTATCACCCATGTATATAATATGAGTCAGGGTGATAGGAAGTCCGGTTAGTTTATCTAGATTATTTACTTTTTTAATACACAAGAAACCTTTTTTTTAATAAATTATGAAAATTGAAATAAAAAAAAATTGTTCCATTTCAACATACAAATAAAAAATATCTAAGTTTATTTGAGTGCTAGGTAAAGAATATTAGATTAGATAAAGAAAATTCGTCTGCTGCATTGTTTGTTTTTGGATTTAATTTTTTGCAGGGGGCCAGGATGACCCAAAAATAGGACTGAGTGTCAGATAAGGATCTTTTGCGCGCACACACACATACAAAGTATGATGCTTTTGATAAAATACTGTGTTTGGGAGAGTTCTACGCGGATATATAGCTATATCCGCGTAGAACTCTCCCAAATTTGTATATATGTATATATATATATATATATATATATATATATATATATATATATATACATATATATGTTTATGAAACATATATATATATATATATATATATATATATATATGTTTATGAAAAGATATTAAGGTGCTCGTTTAACTCAAATTGTGGGGTAAATGCGCACCCGCATATTTTGTGTCATTAACTCTTTGCTGGAATTTTTTTTTTAATTCAACCTTCCTAAATGATAGACCTAATATAGTACTAAAATAACATATCTCACTTTTTAAAATTTTCGACAAGTTTTTATTTCATTTAAATTAAAGCTTCAAAAATGGTGCTCAATTACCCCACGCTACGGTAATTTAAAATAGCGATTTTTTACGCTTTTTGGGCAATAAGAGATAATGAAAAATTGTTTCTGAGTGAGTTATCACAGCATAATTGAACACTGAAAGTTCCGTCGCTGCGGAATTTTAATGTTATTGTTGACTCAATAGTAACTTTTTTTTAAAAAAAATTCCAGTTATCACAAAGTTTATCAAAAGATATTTTCTGACTTTATTTTTTTATTAATTATTTTTTAAAGTCTTTTTAAGTTTAGTTACTTGATTGTTTATTTCAAAAAATTTTAACTCTTATTTGTTTACTTTAGTTTAATACGAAGACCAAAAGGGATTGCTGTTTTTTCTATGGAGGGAACGGTTTATTATTAGTAAACAGTCTGGATTTTATGCAAAGTATAAATTGTATAAAAGAGGGTACAAAATTATATACTTAACGTTTTCATTGAATTGTAACTTATTATTAAAACTTTAAAATGTCAACTTGCGCCATTATAACTCGCAAACATTCATACATCCATTCATAAACTACCTTTATGGAAAAAGGCAGTTGGTTTATATAACTGCAATTAAAAAATAAACATGTTCTTTAAACTTTTACGGCTCGTGATATGAGATATTTTTGCATTTCAAAATCAGTGTTAGGGTGAATCCATAGTTAAAAAACGTGAGTAAATTAGGGAGGTTGTTTAAAAATGATAAAAATATTTAAAAATTCTAGGAATGAGCATTAAAACAATGAAAATCTTTAAAATGGTAAATATTATATACATTTCCTGACGAAAATTTGATATTATACTACATAACTTGCGAATTTATTCAACACTGATATAATTTTATACTCTTTATTTTAGTTATTCTGTGCGTTCTCTTCTTCATTATGTTTGTTATAATACTGATGCTTGCTGTTTTGTTTTATGTCTAAAAAACTTAAAAATTTAGTAATATTACCTCATTGGTAACATTATCTTTACCACAACGATAGCAATCATCTATAATTGCATTCTACTAAATTTATTGATAAAATTTAATTAAATATAAATTTAACAGGTAAACTTTTTTTTAGTAGTAAATCCTGCCATAAATAATATTCTGATTTAACTGCCTAATTTACCCATTTATTACTCTAGATTATTACTTTATTACTAGGGTTGAACATTTTTATACCAATTAACTTTATAGTTACTATATAGTTTTATAAAATTCATGTTTGTTTCAAAAATATGTGTTTTAACATCGTAGTATTTAGGTATTCTTTAAATATTTCATCATAAAATAATCAAGACCAACAAGCAAAAAATGCACATCTATCAGTTAAAATTTTATAATCATTTTTTAAGAATCACGCATTTTTAAAAAAACAACAACAATGAAACGCTCAAGTTCTTATATACTACTTTAAATTACGTTTAGATGTTTTTCCGCGTTAGCTTGTTCTTTGACCTTTTGTATAACATATTTGTAGCTTTTACTTCTCTTAATTACGATATAAAGTATTCATAAAAAATACAAAGAATAAAGTCTTTTTTAGATTAATAAACCTTTTTTTTAATTATTTTTGTAGTGTTTTAAAAAAACAATGATTTTTTATGCATACGTATTGCATTAAAGACAATTTTAAGGGAAGAAGTGTGGAGAAAGGGAATGCTTTATCCCTTCAAAGAAGGTTAATTTTAAGTTGCAGTCGGTTTTAACAAATTTAGCCGGCTAGTCGTGTAAGTGACAAAATTTAGTCGAGTGAATTTTAGTTTATAAGATCTAATATTCGTTTTTGTAGTGGAAAGTTTTGGTTAAAGTATAAAACCTACCCTTCTCATGTAAAAAATTTACTACGGGATTTAACCGTACAAATTAAACATAAACTTAAGAATTAAAATGCGTTGTATCAATTAAGTAAAATCAAATATAAAAAAGAAATATTTTCAATTAAAATAGTATTTCCTAATAAATCGTAAAATAAATTTAATTATATATGCGCTAAATATGACCACACCGTAAACACTTCATATAAATATAAACAAAACCTAGAACGAATAACTTCATCAAATAAATAAATTAAAAATAATGAATGTCACTAAAATATACAACCTAAAAATACATACAACCTAAAAATATATATAAATTTTATATAGGGTAGATGAGGGTATTATGCGCACCTTTATCGAAAATACTTTTAAAAATAAATATGTTCGATCCAAATTTTTTTTTGAATAAACAATTTTTAATGAACACTACTCGAAGTGGATTACTTATATGTATGGGCACTCAAATTTTTTTCTTAAAAACACAGGTTTTAAGATAGCAGCATAAGTGCTCATATTGTCCAAACCACTTGGTAATATGAGCACTTTTAATTAGTTCAAAAAAATAACATTAATTTAGTTAAAAACTATAACTAATTTATGGAATGTTGTCAACATCATTAAATCATTAAAAGATCAAATTTTAAGTCACTTTTTAACGATACATATCGTTAAAAATAACTAGGATACCTAGTTCTACGCAAAAAAAAATATTCTTAATTTTTCAATTTTACTGACTGAAACCTTTAAACGACAGTTGTAAATTTTTTGATTGTAATAACATATTTAGTATTGTTACCGGTCTTTACATACATTTAATACAAACGTGACAACCATGACATTCATTAAGACAAAAAAACGCCTTTTCTAAAACAGCTAAACGCGCAGCACTGACTCAGATCTGAGTCAGTGCTGCGCGTTATACAATATTTATTTTGTCTGCAGACAAAATAAATATTATGATAAAAAGGTGTTGATCATCATGCATGTTTTAAATGAACGTTACCCAGTAAGCACAGGACGTTTTTAAAACGTTTAAAAAACTTAAAAAAACGAATATTAACGTTTTTTAAACGTTTTAAAAACGATCTGTGCTTACTGGGTATGGTTGTTTTACTTATAAGATAAGGCCATGTAAAAATGTGTACCTAAACGCCATGGAATAATTTAAGCTTAATAAATGTTTACATGTATGTACGCCTTACCGGGTTTTCCTTCCATTTAAAACAAATATGGCATCCGTTTAATACTAAAATAAATTCCATTCAATTAAAATAAGTTAATATAATATTATAAAAAATAAATTAAAACAAATATATAAATAAAACTTTAATTTAATTAATAAAGAATGTTGAGATTGCGCATGCGTTAAATGTTTTTATAGAAAACCACACCGTTTTAATTGATTGTCACGATGTTTTAAATGAATGTCATAGTTGTTTTAAATGGATGTAAAAACCAGTAAAATATTAAAATATTTTTTACCATGTTTTGTTTTTCTTCAAAAACAGTTAATATCACTGCAATTTTGGGTTCTAGCAAAAAATCTCCCGTAAACAACAAAAATATTTAATGCTTTGAAATTGATATATTGCCTTTTAGCTCATATTTTTCTTTACGAAAAATGAAATTTTATTCTCTTAGCATCAAAACTTTGCGCCACAGATTTATTCATGCGTGATAATATTTAACCAACACAAAATTTAATAACTTTTTAATTATACTCAAGTTAGTTATGATTTATTAGTTATGAAAGCGAAGAATCCCATGAAACAATATTTACTAAATGTAAACTAAACGTAAAACTCTATTAAATCATTTAAATCGTACTTGCGTATTTTTTAAGCAAGATACGAATTTTAGAATATAAGCTGTTACTCTTATTAAGCGAGAATATGAATTAAAATAAGTTATATCATTAATATTTAAATCTATGAACAATTCATTAGTTACTAGTAATATTTTTGTTTACTCTGGAAGGTCAAATAAATTATTTTGATCAAAGAAGGGCCAAATCTCTGGAGTCTAAAGAAATTTGGGTCCATTAAACCATAACTGATTATTAGTTAAACTTTCAATACTAGCTCCTCGAGATATAATATCTGCAGGATGACGATCTGTTTCGACGTAATCCCAAAAAGAAAAGTCAAATAAATCTCTAATTTTTTCAAGACGGTTTTGAACAAATGTTTCATAAATTTTATTAGAATTTTTTATCCAATGTAAGCAAATATAGGAATCTGAAAAAAATTTAATTTTAGAAATAAGAATGACTGATGAAAGTTCCTTAACTACTTTTGACATAAGAAATGCAAGCAGTAAGCAACCTTTTAATTCTAATCGAGATATTGTACATTTACTTAGCGAGGTTATTCTAGATTGTGAACTGTTCGTTCTCATTAAAAATACATCTTAAATATATACAACACCCGAAGGCTTTTAAACTAGCATCACAAAAACCATAAAATTCAAATCGTGTGCAACTCGCACTCGATTTCGAAAAAAAATAACATCTAGGTACATAAATCGACTGAACAGAACTTAAATCCTTATAAGTATCTTGCTATACTTTTAACAAATCTTTATTAATTTTACAATCCCATCCTATTTTAGATATACAAATTTGTTTAAATAAAATTTTTAAACGCACAATTATTGAGTTTATTAAGTACGTCTCTTTTTGTTGGAAAAGGGACGGCAATCTTATATAATTCAAAAAACGAAAAAATAAACAAATCTAATTTCTTATTCCATGTTAAACTTAACACTTTAGTAATATTTTGACTCTTTATATTTTGAAAATTTGTTTCATTTATTAACTTATCTAACTCATCCGAATTAGATTCAAACTTTCTTAAATTAAAACCAGCTTCACCTAGCCGGGAACGACATTTTTCATAAAACTTAAAACATTTAATTACAGAATCAGAGCAAAAACTTAAATCGTCAACATGAATAGAATTATGTAATCTACTTACAAATATTGGATCAGAAATTAAATAACGCTCTGCATGGCTAATTAAAGTTGCTGAAAGAAGAAAAGGAGAAGAAGTGACTCCAAATAAAACTCGACATAATCTATATGTTACTAATTTATAATCTTTTAAATTTTTTATATTTAAATTATTAATATTTTCATACCATAAAAATCGTATGAAATCGCGATGTTTCTCAGAAATTGAAATTTTCAAAAAGGCTTTTCCAATATCAGCAATAAATGCTATCTTATTTACACGAAAACGTATAAAAAACTCCATATAGTAGAGTTGTTAAAGAAGGATCTGAATGTAAACAATCATTTAGCGAGGGACCTGAATTTGTCGCACTCGCATCAAATACAATGCGCATTTTAGTTGTAACTTTATCTTCTCTTATAACTGGTCTATGAGGTAAATAATGAACAAGTCCGACCTTAGATTTATTACTTAAAACTTGCTTTACCGTTCCATTTAATAGTTGTTCTTTTATAATATCATTATATGAATTAAATAATTTTGCATTATTTAAAAACTTTTTCTCTAATGATTTGAATCTCTTTAAACATAAACTATAATTATCGCATAACAAAGGATGATTCTCCTTAAAGGGTAGTTCTACAGTATACAAATTTAATGCTTTTGCGAAATCGTTCGACAACTAAATTGTCGCTAATACTATCTTCGTTTTTATTCCAAATAGTTGAAAACTTAACTTTTAAAAACTTTTTATCATTATATAATTCTGCTTCGACTTTTAAAACATGCGAAGACAGAACAGAACAGATTACTTTATTATTATTCTTAACTTTGATAGGACCACTGACTAAGTATCCTACCTTAGATTTTATTGCAATTGGGCCTTCAACCCCTCTTATTATCTTATTTTCTATTATTGACCAATAGTAATCCGCACCTATTAAAATATCAACTTCTAAATACTCATTATCTCTATGATAATCTGCTAATTTTAAGTACTTTAAATGATTATAATTTTTACACGCAGTTTCTATATACTGGCCATTTAATGGAGAACAAATTTTCTTTTACAAAACATATAATTTCAATATTAACCCCGTCATTACCTTGAACATAAACTTTAACTCTATTTAAAATTTCATTTGTATTTTTATTTCCGAAAGTTTTTATATTAATTTCTTTAGAACCTATTGTTTTTAAATTTAACTTTTTACATAGTGAAGGCGTAATGTAACTTAATTGGGAACAGTTAACAAAGAGAAGACGACAATAATTAAATCGGGAATTATTATTTTTGACTTTTACCCAGGCTGTCTGGAGTAAAACACGTTGATTAATTTTAAAAGAAATATCAACAACAACTGTTAACTGTCCTGTTTTAAAGTTTTTATTAAATTTATTATTCTCTTTAAAACTATCACAAATAGATATATGGTGAGGCTTGTCACACTTAAAACATCGAAAATTTGATCTACAATTTTTACTCGAGTGACTATCGCGTAGGCAACGAAAGCAACATCTTTTTTCAATTAAAATATTTTTCCTAGCTAAAACATCAGTCACTAAATTACAATGAGACTTATGATTTTTTAAACAATAAAAACATATAATTAAATTTGTAGAAAAATTTTGATTACGAAAATTATTTTGCCTTAAATACTGGTTAAACTTATTACTAAACCGATTATCTGTCCCGTTAGCGTATAAAGTATTTGCAATTATGGGATTTCTAAAATTTTCATAATTACTGATGTTCGAGGAAAAAAAACAACATCAGTTCTTTGGAATTCGCTTCCTTCATCTTGCTTTCCTGATTCATATAATTTGCAATCTTTTAAGTCATCAGTCAATCGTTATCTTGCTCTACAGATTTAGTCTTTTCTCTTCCAGTAACTTCCAACTCTTATAGTGGTTGCTTGCAGCCTTGTTGGAAGTGAAGATGTTAAAAAAAAAAAAAAAAAAAAAAAAAAACGTAGAGGACGAACGGTGGCCGTCAATTCAGTCAGGCGAATCTTCGATCAAGCCAACAACCTTATGGTTGGGGGTTTGTACGGAGATAGCTTGAATGAGTTGACGAGTCTGAAAAATACAGCCATCGATAAGTATTTGAAAATTACTCAGTTTGATTGCGATATATCATCTTTGATTGAGATGGATGAAGAATTAAAATAAGAAGAAATTGCGAGTAGAGAGTTTACCATTTCTTATAAACGATTTATTTTAAGTATAGAAGATTTTATTAATAAAAATAATGTAGATGTTATAAGTTCGAATAAGTTTATTAGCAAGACAGTTAAGCTTCCCGCTAAATTAGAAATCTTTGACGGTAAACAAGAAAATTGGCAAACTTTTTATGAAAATTTTGATTGCGCTATAAATAAGAATATGGATTTGTCTGATATACAAAAAATGATTTATCTTAGAAATTTAGTTAAAGGTCAGGCCTTATCAGCAATTACAGGAATAACCTAATCTAATGAAAACTATTCAGTAGCTTTAAATATATTATGAATATATTTAAAGCTACTGAAATACTAAATTCTTTTTGAAATTCAGATATTAATAAAATATCTGAATTTCAAAAAGAATTCAGATATTAATAAAATATCTGAATTTCAAAAAGATAAAAATTCAGATATTAATAAAATATCTGAATTTCAAAAAGATAAATCTAACAAAGCTAAAGACTCTACTGTATTTGATTTTGGTAAATAATTTATTAAAAATAACTTAGCGAGGCAAGGATTCATAAAATGAATTGAACAAATTTTTCTTTATAGAAAAAGAATGGAATGTAAAAATGAATGTAAACAACTTTATACAGATCTTAGCCAGTTTTCAGAAAATCCATCTGCACCACCAATTTCTGATCATAACTTTAGATTAGAAAAGATTAGCGAAATTTAGTTAAAGGTCAGGCCTTATCAGCAATTACAGGAATAACCTAATCTAATGAAAACTATTCAGTAGCTTTAAATATATTATGAATATATTTAAAGCTACTGAAATACTAAATTCTTTTTGAAATTCAGATATTAATAAAATATCTGAATTTCAAAAAGAATTTAGACTTTTTGAAGAAATAAGAAACTTTGAATTGGAAGAATCTGATTCTGAGTGTGACTCTGAAAATGATACATACTTCGTATCTGATGATTCTGATGAAGAAGAAATTCAAGAAAAATGTATAATTCCAATTCCTTCAAAAACAGTACAAATTATGGAATTGTATAAAGATAAACTGAAATGGATTAATTATGTTCCAACTTATAATGATAATATCGATGATGATTATCCTGCTATAGATAAATTTTTTGTTAAAAAACATAAAAAACATAACAAAAACAGAAAATTTAGTTTTAAAAAACCATTTAATATTGAAATTAATTTTACTGAAGATGGAAAACCTTCTACAATTCATTTTGTAGAAAAGTTACCTATTTTTTGTAAAAACATTTTAAAAGATAATTTCTGTCCTTTTGGAGATAAATGTAAATACAATCATGATATTCCTTATTGTAATACTGTAAAAGAAAGATTAATATGCACTAAAGCTTCATGCAGATATAAGCATATTTATCTATGTTCTGAATACTCTAAATGCAAGAATAAAGAGTGTAGATTATTTCATCCTAAAAAGTCAGAATTATTAAAATTAAGAAAAGCTAAAACTAAATTATGCAAATATAGTCTTGATAAAAAAGAATGTCAAAATATAAATTGCAAATATGCTCATACTAAAGATGAAATTAAAGAAAACGTAGAAAATTGTCCTTTTAAACTATGTAAATTAACAGAAAAGAAATTAATGAAAAATAAAAAAGGTGAAAAAATAACTTTATATAAAAATGTTATAGGGTTACTTTAGAACTTGATAAAAAAGTAGAACAAGTAAAGTCTCAAAGTGAATCTGTAAAATATATATTAACAAGTATAGGAGACATAATTAAAGAAACTATATGTGACGAAGATAAACCTAGTTCAGATAAATCTAACAAAGCTAAAGACTCTACTGTATTTGATTTTGGTAAATAATTTATTAAAAATAACTTAGCGAGGCAAGGATTCATAAAATGAATTGAACAAATTTTTCTTTATAGAAAAAGAATGGAATGTAAAAATGAATGTAAACAACTTTATACAGATCTTAGCCAGTTTTCAGAAAATCCATCTGCACCACCAATTTCTGATCATAACTTTAGATTAGAAAAGATTAGCGAAATTCAAAACAAAATAGAATGTGAAAGGAAAAGAAGAGAGATCTTAAGTAAGAAATATCATAGAGCTTCAAGAATCATTTCAGCAGTTGATAATACATTACTAGCAAGCACTATGGCATTAGGAGCTGCTGGAGTGGGTTGTTTAATAACTGGTATATTAGCTCCAGTAGCTATTGGATGTGAGATTGCTGCATTAGTTATAGGAGCAGTAAATTTAATAGGATCACAAGTTAATAAAAAATTAAACTTAAAAGCTGAAAAACATGAAAAGATTAAAGTACTAGCTGATGCAAAACTAAATACAATAAGTAGTCTTATTTCTAAAGCTATATCAGATCATTATATTGATGATGCAGAATTTAATATGATACTTTCAGAACTTGAAAAGATTCAAGCTATGACTGAACAAATTAGAACAAAATCTAAAAATGATATAGATGAGCAGACTAAAGAATCAAAATTTAATAAAGGAATAGAAAAAGGTACAAATGATATTATAGAAGCGTTAAATATGAGGTTTAACAAGAATCAAAGTATAGGAATGATGAATAATACTCTTAAGAATTAAAAACATATATTATGTATTACTTGAACATAATATATGTTGATTTAAAAAAATATTGCTTATAAAAAATGTCATATGTAAAAGCTACAGATATTGAAGCAAGATTAAAATTAGCTAAAGAACTTGATGGTTTAAAGAAAAGTGTATATCAAGATTCTATTAATGAAAAGTTAGGTTATGATACTTTACAGACTAACTTGGAAAAATTGTACAAACCAATAATAGATAGTCAATCTGGAATAAAAGAAGGCTTATCTAAATTAGAAAATAAAGCTGATCAATTCGCTATTACTTTTTCAAATCCTGAATATATTACTGAAACTAAAGCAATTATGCCACCTGAAGTTGTAAATAACATGTCATTAGGAGCTATCGCAGCAGAATATCTAAAGTTATAAACAGCTAAAAATAGTAAAAAAGTATCAGATGACATATTTGGTATACATTACAATGAAGATAATAAAAAATTTTACATTGGTAAAAAACCAATAACTATTGAAGGTAATGATATAACTATTGAAGATAAAAAATATATTGGAACAACGGGCCTTTGGGAGATCATAGTTAAATCTTATCCTGTTAAATATACTAACGATGATCGTAATAAGTATAAAGAAATTTTAGATCAATCAGATGCAATTCGCTCTGATTTAAATTCAGCTAAACCGAGATCATCTAGAAGTTATAAGTACACTAATGTAATAAAACCTATTTGGGAAGAGATGATTGGAAAGTCTGGAAAAGGAGTTATCATTCTTCCTAGTAATGGATTACTAGGAAGAATGATAACTATTTGATATGCTTAAATTACGCTTAGCTGCTTTAAAATGCCCTATTTGATATGCTTAAATTACGCTTAGCTGCTTTACAAGCTGGCAATACTGGAGTTAAAAATGAAACTGTTGCTATTTGTGATGAGCTGTTAAGGCAAGGTCAATTAGATGATGATGAGTATAAAGCATTACAAAAAGCAATTTATTAAATAACTTAAAATGAATTAAAAAATTATTTTATATATAAAAATGACAAAATACTATGATACTCTTATAAATCTTTCAGAAGGTCAGAAGGAAAAAATTAAAAAAGCAAATGAATCAGATACTAATGCTAGAATAGAACTATCACATCAAGATATAAATGGTGAGCATAAAATAGCTTTAACAGAATCGCAAATAAACAGAATGATATTAGCATATATAAAAGGTATTGGTATAACTCTTTCACTTAGTAGAACACAACTTAAACATAATGCAAAAGTAAATGGTGGATTTCTACCTCTAATAGGAATAATTGGAAGTCTAATTGCGTCAAAAGTTGTTCCGGCTATAGCAACAGGATTATTGACTGGAACAGCTGCAGCTGCTGGAAGTACTATAGTTAATAGAATTGCTGGAAATGATATTAATTATATGAAAAAGAACGGAAGTAGACGTTAAAATAGAAAAGTAGGAGAAGGTGTATTTTTAAACCCATGGAATGGTAGTTATAATTATTTAGATGGATATTATTCTTAAAATGGAAATAAATATTCATCAGTAGGTAGAGGTTAGTTATTAGGAGAAAATTCTCTATTTAAGAATATACCATTATTGAATTTAATTCTATAGATCTTTTTAAATTGAATTAAACTTTCTATTTTTAAAAAAATATATATTTATCGATTCCACAACGAAGTTGGATAATAAAATAAATCTAATCCACTTCTATACTTTCCATTTAATAAATCAGAAGACAAATCTTTAACAACAAATCCATGCTTCTTTAACCAAGCTTCAGTACAAAATTTTTTAAATTCATCTAATTTCATATCACTTGAAACATGGTCGTTATAAATATGATTTACATTTTTTGAATCTTGTTTAAACAAGTATATAAAACTTGCATTTTCTCTTATCGTTCTCCTAGGCAACTCCAAATAATTTTTTGCCAAGTAGAAACAATCTACATTGCTATGTCTTCCTCTTATATAGTACTTTTCACACTTGTTTTGCTTTGTTAATTGTAAATCATTGAATATCATTAAATTATTTTTAATACAGTTAAGATTTTCAGGTTCTGGAACATCATCTGCTGTTTCATAAAATTGGCACTCTATATCTGTTTTATGTTTTAAATCTCTTGAAATGTTTTTAATAATAAACTCTGGACTTACATTGTTTTTATTTATTTGATCTTGCAACTTAAATAGTTCAAGAATAACTTCTTTTGGTAATTTACTTGCAAAAGAATTTTTTAATATTTTATATTCAGGTTAAAAAAGTGACTTTCTAAAAACTTGTAAATTATTATAGTCTAACCAACCAGGTCTTAAGAGCAAGTTTAATAATAATGTTGTTTTTCAATAACCTGATTTTCCAACAATAATTCCCCTTACACTTTTAGGTAATAACTCATTATTATGACGTTTACTTTTATTTACATTCCATGATAAATCTATAATGTCCATTTTTTATTTATGAAAAAGTATTTTTTAAATAGATTTATGTAAAATAAATTAAAATAAATATACATATATATAAAAAATGTACTGCGTTAAATGTAAAAATAAATCAGATACACTCAACTCACAACATGTTGTAAGTAAAAATAATAGAAACATGCTACGTGGAAATTGTGCACTATGTGGAACAAAAAAATGTCAATTTACAAAAGGAACAAGCGGAGGTGATTTAGTAGAATCTATTAATAAGTTCACAAGTAATAAAAAATTACCTTTGCAAAAGTTTCCAGGTGAAATGCATATACCAGGTATGAACTTTGCAGGACCTGGTACTAATTTAGATGAAAGATTAACTTCTACTGAAATGCCTAAAGAATGGAGTATGCCTGTAGATAGAGTTGATAAAACAGCTTATATTTATGATCTTGCTTATAAGCATTATTCAGACAAAGAGCATTGAAATTTAGCTGATAATATGATGCTTGAACAAATGGATGCTATACCTAATCCTACACCTCGTGAAAAATTAGAAAGAAAGATTATAAAACCTATCATATCTGCTAAAGTAAAGTTTGGTATGTAAAATAAAGGGCCATTAAGTATTAAAGAATTATGTCAAAAAAACTATCAACGCAGAACAAAAAAAGCAAAGACTTGAAATGGACTAATGAACTTGCAAATGAACTTCATAAACCAGTTATAAAACATTTTAGAAAAAGAAAAGTAATTGCAAATGGAATTGATGAAATATGGGCTGCTGATTTAGTTGACATGCAAGCTTATTCTAAAATTAATAATGGTATAAAATACTTATTAATGGTAATTGATATATTTTCAAAGTATGGTTGGATAATTCCGTTGAAAACTAAGAAAGGAATTGAAGTTGCTAATGCATTTAATAAAATATTTAAAGATAGGAAATGCAAGAAATTATGGGTTGATAAGGGTTTAGAATTTTATAATAAGCATGTTAAAGCATTAGGTGTGCATCTCTATTCAACTGAAAATGAAGAAAAAAGCTGTGTAGTTGAACAATGGAATAGAACAGAGGAAGAAAAAATGTTCAAATACTTTTCAGCTAATTCTACTAAAAAATACATTGATGTTTTAGATGAAATGGTAGATCAATACAACAACACAAAACATTCTTCAATTAAAATGACTCCAGCTGAAGCAAGCGATGAAAAGAATGAGAATATAGTTTGGTTAAATTTAAATGGTAAAGTAAGATTAAATCCTATCAAGCCCAAGTTTTCAATAGGTGATAAAGTAAGAATAACTAAAAAGAAAGCAACATTTGAAAAAGGATACACACCAAGATGGACTGAAGAGGTTTTTACTATATCACAAGTTCAATACACAGATCCACCTACTTATAAAATAACTGATTATAATAATGAAGAAATACAAGGTACTTTTTATGAACAAGAACTACAAAAAACAAATCAAGAGATATTTAAAATTGAAAAGGTTATTCGTCAACAAGGTAACAAATCATTTGTAAAGTGGTATGGGTATCCTGATACTTTTAACTCATGGGTTGATAATACAGAATCGAAAGCGATCTAAATAATTATCTTACATTTATAAAAAATGAACAAATTAAATGTAAATGTCAATATATGCGTATCAGCTACTTCTGGTAATGCTAATACAAATACTACTGTAACGACGACGACTTCAAATTATAGTTCTAACAAATGATACAAGAGAAAAATTGTACATTTTACAATAAAATTAAGATTAAAAGAAAACAGGTTAAGAGAATTATTAAATGAAAGAGATCGTTTAGAAATTAAACTTATACCATTAGATGAATATGAAGATAATGAAGATAAAAGAAGAAAATTAAAAAATAAATTAGAAAAAGTAAGATTATAAATATCAGACATGATAAGTAGATTAAAAGAATTAGAGTTAGAATTAAGATTAGAAAATTTAACATTTGATATAACAGTAGGAGATAAAATATTAGAAGAAGAAATGATAAAATGTGAAATGAAAGATAAATTTAACTTAATGTCATATCTAATGTTTAATAAAAAAGTATTAGAACTAGAAAAAAATTATAAAGAATTAAAAAAAATAACATGTCAAGAAACTGATAAAAAAAGAATAGAGCAATTAAAATTTGAAGATGAATTTTTAGAAGAATTAAAAGAAAGATTTAATTTATTATCAGGAATAGAATTTAATAATGAAAGAATAAATGAATTAATGTTTAAAACTTGTTTTCCTTATGCATACAAATTTAGAAAGGTAGAATTAAAAAGTTCAGAAAAAAAATTATTAATAAAAATAAAAAGTTGTTTAAATAAAAAAAATTTTTATGAATCAGTCAAAGCTAATCTAAATTCTATAAAAGATATAAAAAATTTAAAATTAATAAAAAAAAGAATAAATGAATTTGAAGATTCTAATAATTATCTATATCAAATAAAATATTATAAAAATATAGAACATAACATAGTAGAGGCTGATAATAAAATAAAAGAAATTAAACTAAAATTAGAAGATTTAGAAGAGTTAGAAAAAAGATTAAAAGCAATAAAATTAGATGATGATATAAAACTAGTAGAAGAAGCAGGATTAGAATTAAGAAGATTGAAAAGAAGGTATAGCGAATAAAAAATAATTTACAAGAAAAATATTTTTTTTGAAATGAGTTAAATAATTTTCTTGTGTAAATAAAAAAGATGTCATATGTAGGTATTGAAAATTTTGATGAAGCAAATTTATATGTAAAAGAAATAATTAAATTTAATAAACCTGTTCCACATCAAAAAATAGTTATTGGCTACAACTATTTAAATTGTTCAGAGGCTTTAAGAGTAAAAACTCCAAAAATGTTTTCATATGGAATTAATGAAAATAGAGATCTAAAAACAAAAGAACTTACAGGATATTCGATCCCTTTTGTATGTGAAAATGATATATTTATCACAATTATTGAAGCTATTGAAAAATTTTGTAGAGATAAAGTTACTGAAAATGAATCAATGTTAAAAAAGGGTGGTATGAAAAGCCTTAATAAACAAAACTTGAATATTTTAAAGTACAAAGATGATGACCTCTAAAGAACATACAATTCTATATGCAAAAATACCTATAGATTTTAAAAGTAAGAAGATGGATCAAGTATTCAGGAAAAAAAATGACGGTGATATTTTAGGAGAAAGTCTTATTAAAAAAAGATGTGACGTTGTTGGATGCTTAGCAATTGAAGGTGTATATATCGGATCAATGATTCAATCTATTCAAGTAAAATTATTAGATGCAGTTGTATATAAAAAAGAGTATAAGATAGAAAGAATAAGGTTTTATATTAAAGATGATGATTTAGAAAGCGAAGATAAAGAGTAAATATTTTTTATATTATTAAATAATATAAAAAAATGAGATAAATAAAATAATATATAATATAAAAAATGTATATTGAAATTGAAAAAGATAAACAAAATCCAGTTATAATTAAATTTTATGATATTATTAAACTTGATGAAAATAAAGAATATGAAATGGCTCTTGATAGATTTCAAACTATTCTATATAGTAGTTTAAATAAAAACAAAAAAGTATATATATTAAATAATCTTGTAGATGGAAAAATTGTATTTAATAATGGCAATGCTAAGAAAACGACTGCAATGTATTCATTTATGCCTATTATTGTTTCTAAAAATTCAGTTATTAATGAACAACCATTATCTAAAAAATATTTTTCGTTAAAAACAAACTCAATTTCAGAAATGAAAATTGACATCATTGATAACTTAAATAAACCAATAGATTTTAATAATGAAAGCTTTATCATAGAATTTCATATAAGAGAGAGAAAAAAGTAAGTTCTTTTAGAAATAATATAAATTTTTTAATTAAATGAATCAAAAAATTATTACATATATAAAAATGTCAAAAACAATACATATAACTTCAAACGATACAATTGGAACTGTAAAATTAGTATTTATAACAAATGTTATAAATACTAATTTTACAGTTCCTATTGAACTAGATGAAAATAAAGAGTATGGAATAGCTCTAAAAAAATTAATGACTTATAATAGTTTTCCAAATATTATTGAAGGAGTAAACAATACTATAAATATTACTATAGAAGCTAGTGATAATCCTATTTTTCAACAAATTAAGATCCCAACAGGAGCATATGAACATGTAGATATAAATAGATATGTGAGTAATTATGTAATGACTACTCTTACAGATCAACTTGCTAATTATAAAGCGCTTTATAAAAATGCTACAACAACAGAAGGTTTAGCTGCAAAAGCTATATATGATGGTATAATACTTAATCGAACATCTATTATATTTGAAGCAAATTTTAATACTGAAAAATCACAGATCCTTATTAATAGAAGTAGCAATATCAGAATACAATTTGATGACGACTCAATAAAAGATCGTTTAGGTTTTAATAATAGAGATAAAGATGGCAAACTTATAACATTTGATTCATCAAAAGTACATATTTCAGATAAAATAATTGATATAAATCATGTTAATGTTATTTGTATAACAAATAGCCATGTAACAGGATCATTTATAGATGGTGAATCTGCAAATGTTATATATTCATTTTTTCCAGCTGCAAAAATTGGTTATAAAATTGTAGAAGTACCAAATAATCCAACTTATTATAGATTATTATCAAAAAAAATTTGGAATATGAAAACAACCGTAGTTGATCAAGATGGGCATATACTTAATTTACAAGGAGAGTCAATAAGTATTGAATATGAAATAAAAGAAATTGCGTCAAAAGTAAATTAGAGCATCTTTTAGAAAAACAAGTATCTCTTTTAGAAGAACAAAATGAACTTTTAAAAAAACAATTAAGAAGATAGCATTGATAATTAAATGAATTAACTAAAAATATTACATATATAAAATGTTAGATATAAATAAAAAAACATATACACACAAGTATGTAGTAGGTGGAAGTGGAGTATTTACAGATACAAATAATATGTATAATCAAGGAAAATCTTCTGATTTTTTTAGAGCATTATCTGGTATGAAAACAATGTTAATTAATCATTTTAATAAAAATGGACCAATAATGAAATAGTTTAGCGTAGCCAGGATCGCAAAAGCGATCTAAGCTTTAAAGGGACTCAGATTCATGCTAATGAATTAAAAAAATATATACAGTAAATAAAAATGTTAGTTATAAATAATAAAGGATATACACACAGGTATGAAGTAGGTGGAAGTGGATTATTTACACCTTTTATAAATATGATTAATAAGCAAGCATTAAATAATGTACTAAAATCATCTCGTGTTATAGCTAGTAGAGCAGCTGCTACAGATTTAGGAAAAACTGCTGTAGATGCAGCCAAGTCTGCAATAAAAGAACTTGCAACTTCTGCAATATCTACTGCTAAAGAAAATGTAATAAATAAAGGTAAAAAACTGATAGAAAATGTAAATAAATTGTCAAAGATGACACCTGAAAATAAACAAGAACTTAAAAATTTAATAAATTCAGTAAATGAAGTAGTACCAGACATTAATAAAATTATGATGGGATCATCAATAAAAAGTAAACCTGTTAGAATACAAGATTTAGTTAAAAAACATAAAGGTGATGGACTTAGAATAATATAATTTTATCAAAATAGTTAGATTTCATTAAAATGATTTAAAAAAATTATATTGCATATATAAAAATGGTAAAATCTAATATATTTAATAATACTGACAAATTAAGATTTGATGAAGAAATCAAAAAATATGAAGAATATGAATTTACACCATCTGTTAATTCTAATTTAAATTCAGGAGAAATAAGAATTTATGTTGAAAATGGTGATTCTTTGTTTCATCCACATGAATCATATTTAGAAATTAAAGGAAGACTTGTAAAAGCAGATGGAAGTGCATATGCAAATGCAGATGCAGTAACACTAACTCACAATGGACTTATGCAGTTATTTGATAGAATTGAATATAAGTTCTATGATTCAGTAGTTGAATCAGTTAATTTTCCAGGTAAAGCAACTACAATGCTTGGAATGTTGAAATATCCAAATGACTTTCAACAATAAAACGCAATGAATCAATTGTGGTTTAAAGATACTACATCAACTGCAGATTTAGTTAATAATGCATGATTTTCAGCAAGGCAGCAGTATATCATTCGAAAACCAACTACAAAAGGTTCATTTGAAATTTTTATTCCAATAAGACATATTTTTGGATTTTGTGATGACTATGATAAAGTTTTTTATGGATTAAAGCATGAACTTTTTCTGTTAAGAGCAAGTGATGATAATGCAATTTTTAGAGCTGCTGGTGTAGCTGCAGGAAAAGTAAATATTACTAGAATATCATTAATGATGAGACGTGCTGTAGCAGATTTAGAACTTACTAAAATAATTAAATCACAAGAAGCACTTGATCTAGGTTTTAGATTGAGGTACTTAGACAAAATGAATGTTCCACAAAATACATCATTTGACTGGAGATTTGGAGTAAGAACTACTGAAAAACCGAGATATATACTTGTTGGTTTTCAAACGAATAGAGAAGGAAATCAAGTACAAAATGCTTCATTATTTGATCATTGTGATTTAAAAAATATGTGGATTGAACTTAATGAAGAAAGATATCCTGCTACTAATTATAATTTATCATTTCCAAATATGAAAATTACTAGAGCTTATAGACATGCATCAAATTTTGCTGAAGATTATTATAATATGACAAATCTTATTAGTCTATGTGGTATAACTCCTTCAGACTATAGAGATTTATATCCTATTATGTATTTTAATGTAAGTAAACAATCAGAAAGAATGAAAGATTCAATAGTAGATATTAGACTTTAGCAGAATTTAATACACCTGTTCCAGCAGGTACTATAATATTTGCTCTCATCATTTCAGTTAGAATAGCAAAACTGTCTTCTAATGGAGATAGATTAAGATTTGAATATTAGTAATTTTATTTAAAAAAAAATCAATTATAAAAATGTGATTTTTTTATAGAAAATTCTATAAAAAACATGTATTACAAACTTAGCAATAAATTGAAAGAGATGCTAAAAGAGGTTGATGAAATTGAAAAGATTTAAAAAATATAAACAAGAAAAAAAATACTATTATTTAAATTATTTTGAAAGTAATTTAAATAAATTTTCTTTATATAATAAAAATGAGTGACAAAATAAAATATGCAAAAAAGTATTTATTAAAATTACTAAAAGAAAATAATGTACAACAAACATCTAAAGATCCTATGGCGTTAGTTACGAATGCTATGGATAATAATTTAATTGATAAAGAATCTGTACAATCAAATATCATTACTAAAAAAGAAAAAGTTAAAAAAGTAAAAATTAAAAAAGAAAAAATTAAAAAAGAAAAAGTTAAAAAAGAAAAAGTTAAAAAACCTAAAAAAGAAAAACCAATAAAAGAGAAAAAGCGTGCAGGAAGACAAAGAATTCATCCTATAAAAGAAAAAAAGAAAGAGATCCTAAATATGATAGGCTTGTAACAATTAGAACAAATCCAACAACTCTAAAACTAACTAATGTAGAAACTGGAGAAGTTAAAACATACAATTCTAAATACTGAAAAGAAAAACATGGACATTTATATTTAGAAAAGTATAATGGAAAAGTTAAAAATAGTGTATTAATAGAATTAATAAGAACTGGATCTGAAGGAATTAAATTAGAATGTCCTGAAATTATTCAAGCAGATAAAAAGAAGATTTATAACTTTTTTTAAATTATTTTTATAGATAGTCTATAAAAATATAAAAAAGAAATTTATTTAAATAATTTTTTAATTTTTTTTAAATATTTTTTAAAATTTTTTGTACAAGAAAATTAAAAAATTGAAAATGACATAAATAAAAAAATCTTGTATATAAAATATGGAAAATATAAGATTATCAGAATTGAAAAAAATCGCTTAAGAAAATCAAATATTATTATAGAATGAGAAAAGCAGATCTTATTAGAGCAGTTTTTTTTTTTTTTTTTAAGTTTAATTCACCTCCTCAAGGCCGAGAAGGCCACTACAGACGAGGAGGCTACTTATTTGTGGCTATAACCCTCTCTCAACTCTATAACTCCGAAACACGAACCTTGACAAACAAGGCCGCTGCGCAAAGAAACGAGTTGAGCGCGGTACTACCAGGGACGTGGAAGATCAATATAAAGCAATAAAAGATCAAGTTGAGCAAGCAACGCCTATATTAGATAGACCTATCCCAAGCAACATTACACAAAGTACTTTAACACCTACACAATATGTCCCAAGTAAGTATATAAAAATAATTAATAATAAAGTACAATCATTTGCTAATTGGATTATGGACTATGTTCCTGAGTCTATTAAAAATACAGCTAATGGAAAGCTTACATCAATAAAATCTACAGTTTCTAATTTGTATAAAAAATTTGGACTTAGAAAACAAATAGAATTCAAATTGACACAATCAGCAGTTAAAAATGTAACAAGGCAATTTTCAGCTCAAGGTGTTGTAGGATATGATGCTTTGTCCTTTATGACTTAGCTAAAAATAATGTAATTGATATACTCAAAAGCAATAAAAGATCAAAAATTAATATTGATCTTTTATGTGAAATGGAGAGTACTGATATTATAATAGGAGAAACTATAAAAGGTATTCCAACTTTTAAATCTTTATCAGAAGTTGTTTTAGAATCAACAGATTTAAATGACTTTTATGAAAGGGCTAAAGAAAAAATTTTAGAATCTATGGCTACATTTCAACGAACAAAATCAAATTGGAGATTTGTATCAGTTGTAGAGATGAATATAAATATCATTGAATATGAGCCTATTAAAGGTAAATCTTACATTCCTCTTCCTAAAGAGTTGGCAGCTAAAAAAGCAATTATTAATATGAAGAATGAAGACAACGAATGCTTTAAGTGGTGTGTTGTCAGATTTTTTAATATAAAAGATAAAAGTTTTGAAAGAGTAGAAAAAATCTAAAAGAACAAGCTGAGACATTAAATTGGGAAACAATAAAATTCCCAGTGTCACTACAACAGATTACTCAATTTGAGAAAAATAATCAAGACATAAGTGTAAATGTTTTTGGTTATGAAAGTTCAGTTTATCCTTTAAGAATATCAAATGAGAAAAATAGACAACATAAAATAGATTTATTACTCATTTCAAATGATGAAACTACTACGAATGGATCCTTTGGATCTACTCATTATTGTTTAATAAAAAGTTTAAGTAGATTACTTTCATCACAAATATCTAAAAATGAACAAGAAATGTTTTATTGTAGAAATTGCTTGTTAGGATTTAGTACTGAAGAATCTTTATCAAAGCATAAATTGTATTGTGAGAACTTCCAAAACCAAATACAATGATTGGGTTTAAAAATTATAACAAGTCTATGAGAGTGCCCTTTGTAGTCTATGCAGACTTTGAAAGTTTTATAAAACCAATCAACATTTGCTCACCTAATCCAAATGAATTTTATACAAAGCAATACCAAAAGCATACACCAAGTTCATTTTGCTACTATATTAAATGCTTTGATGAAAAAATATATCAAAGTAAACTATTTACATTCACTGCAAGTAATGAAGATGAAGATGTAGCATAAAAATTTGTTTATATGTTAGAAGCAGATATAAAGAAGATTTACAACGATTATTTAAAATTCCCAAAAAAGATGATATTTACTAGTAAAGACAAAGAAAAATTTGATAATACAAAAATGTCACATTTGTGAAAAAGATCTTAATGAAAATAGAGTAAAAGATCATTGTCATATTATTGGAAAATATGGAGGTGCTGCACATAATGAGTGTAATTTATAATTTAAAAATCCAAAATTCATTCCAGTACTATTTCACAAATTATCTGGTTATGACTCTTACTTGTTCATAAAGAAATTATCAGGAAATGGAAAATCAGAAGAAAAAATAAATTGTATACCTAACAACGAGGAAAAGTATATCAGCTTTTCTAAAGAACTTTAAGTAAATGAATTTACTAATAAAGAAGGTAAAAAAGTTGAAGTTAAATTACAACTACGTTTTCTTGATAGTTTTAAATTCATGGCTGCTAGTTTAGATAGTTTAACTAAAAATCTAAAAAAAGATCAATGTAAGAATGTTAGTAGATACTATTCTGGAAATGAACTCAATTTATTGTTAAGAAAAGGTGTTTATCCTTATGAATGGGTTAATTCTATTGATAAATTGAATGAAACACAATTACCGCCTAAATAATCATTTTATTCAAGATTAAATGATGAAGGTATTAGCGATGATGATTACTCACATGCTCAAACTGTATGGAAAGAGTTTAATTGTGAAACATTTAAAGATTATCATAATTTATACAATGTTTCAGATGTGTTATTGTTAGCTGATGTATTTGAAAATTTTAGAGATGTCTGTTTTAACGATTACAAATTAGATCCTGCTTGGTACTATACCGCACCAGGATTAGCTTGGGATGCAGCATTGAAAGAAACAAAAGTAAAACTAGAGTTACTAAGTGATTATGACATGATTCTTATGATAAAGCAAGGAATAAGAGGTGGAATTAGTATGGTTCCTAACAGGTTAGGAACTGCTAATAATAAATACATGGAAACCTATAATGAAAGTAAAGAGTCTACCTTTATACAATATTTAGATGCTAATAATTTATATGGATGGGCAATGAGCAAACCACTTCCAACACATGGATTTGAGTGGATGAATGAAAAAGAAATAGAAAATTGGAAATCCATTTCATGTATATTAGAAGTAGATTTAGAATATCATGAACATTTACATGATTTGCATAATGATTATCCACTTGCTCCTGAAAGATTAAAAATAGATGAAGTTGAAAAATTAGTACCTAATCTAAATCATAAGAAAAATTATATCATATTTAATTGTGTAAAATTGTATCATATTTAATTATATAAAATTGTATGAAAGATTAGGAATGAAATTAAATAAAATTCATAGAGGAATAAAGTTTGAACAAAGTGCATGGCTAAGTAAGTACATTAATCTCAATACAGATCTAAGAACAAAAGCTTCTAATGAGTTTGAAAAAGACTTTTTTAAACTCATGAATAATTCAGTATTTGGAAAGACAATGGAAAACATCGAAAACAGAGTTGATGTAAGATTAATCGCTAAAAGAGAAGAAGCTATAAAATTAGCATTAAAACTTAACTATAAAAGTAGAACGATATTTGATGAAAATTTGATAGCTATTCATATGAAAAGACGAAACTAGTTTATAACAAACCCATTTACTTGGGTATGTGTATTTTAGATTTAAGCAAAACATTAATGTATGAATTTCATTATGATTACATTAAAAGTAAATATGAAGATAGAGCTAAACTGTTATATACAGATACAGATTCATTTATTTATGAAATAAAAACAAAAGACTTTTATGCAGATATTTCAAATGACAATGAAAGTAAATTTGATACAAGTGAATTTGATAAAAATCATCCAGCTTCAAAATAGATGAAGAAGATAAAAAAATATGTAAGGGAGTAAAGAAAAACGTAGTTAAAAATTATATAACTCATGAAGATTATAAAGATTGCCTTATGAATAGAAAAGATCAGATGAGAAAAATGAATGTCATAAGATCTCATTTACATGATGTTTATACTGAAGAAATAAACAAAATAGCACATAGTGCAGAAGATGATAAAAGAGTTATTTTAGAAGATGGTATACACACATTAGCGTATGGTCATTATAAATTAGTTCCTATGGATCCAAAGGATCTAGCAGAGCATGGGTCCCTTCAGGATCTAGAAGAGAAACCTAACTTTTCATTTCAGATTGATTGAAATCAAAGTGATAGTATTGACAAGCCTAACTTTTCATTACAGATTGATTGGAAAGAAAGTGATAGAATTGACAAGCCTAACTTTTCATTTCAGATTGATTGGAAATAAGCAGGCAGGCAGGTAAGTAATTTTTTTATTTAAAAAATCTAAAACTATTAATAAAAATGGACAAACATATCAATGTTGAAGGAAATATATTACCAAATGAACCCTTAACAAACTTTCAGTTAATAAAAGCAGCAAAAAAATTAAAAATTTTAGAAGCGTATTTGTAAGAGATGAATTACCTAAAAGTACACAAAACAAAGAATGTGGAATATTAAATACTGGAGATTCAAGTACGAATGGATTTCATTGGATTTGTTGGTATAAAGATGGAGATGATAAATTAAGTTTTGACTCTTATGCATTACCACCTCCAGTTGAACTTGTTCAATATTTACACAGTCCTGTTTATTATAATAGTAAAAGAATTCAGTTTAGAGACACTTCCTTTTGCGGACACTTGTGCCTTTATGTATTAAAAAAGCTAGATGAAGGTGTTGGTTTTCAAAGTATTGAAAATTCATTATATTGAGTCTCTTTAAGACACAAGATCACAGAGTGATTTAAAAAAATATATAAAGTATATAAAAATGAGTATGAATATAGCCAGTAGTACTTTAATGTATGGTTACACAATAGATGGATTAAATATCAACATTAATGTTGGCAATACAGCAACTACTGATGCTGATTTGAATTCACAAACTTATCAATGTAGCTGATCCTACTAATGCACAAGATGCAGCTACAAAGAATTATGTAGATAATAATCAAGCTTCTAGCAGTGCATGTCTAAAACTAGATGGAACTAATAGTATGAGTGTTAATATAAATTCGAATTCACATAAACTTATCAATGTAGTTGATCCTACTAATGCACAGGATGCAGCTACAAAGCATTATGTAGATAATAATCAGATTTCTAGCAGTATGAACTGATGGTTATAATCCTGCAGCTGCTGGATTCTAAGAACTGATGGTTATAATCCTGCAACTGCTGACATTATTTTAAATACAAACAAACTCATCAATTTAGCTAATCCTACTAATGCACAGGATGCAGCTACAAAGAGCTATGTTAATGATATGCAAAATCAAAGTTTAGATATCATTCCCAATACAAGTTTAATATGCTTTGGACAAAAATTTCAAGCATTCTATGCAACTCCAGGATCATATACTGTTTTTAGCTATAGTGGTAGTTCAGGAATTCTAAGAAAACTGTGGATTGCATTTACAGGATATACTATTGCACCTAATACTGTTCCAGGTACCTTGTTTTTAAAAATATATGCTGATAATGTACTTTGCATAGGTAATGATTCTATTGTAACAGATGGTGTAGGTATTAATAATACAGCTTTAGCTTGTGATTTATTAATTGCACCACTTGGTGGACCCTATTATGCAAACTCTTTACAAGGATGTAATGTATCTAATATAAATGATTTAGGAGGATATTTTGCATTTGATCTACCTTTTACATCAAGTTTGAATATACAATTATACAATAAAACAGGAAATTCAGTGATCTTTTGGTTACAACCTTTTATCACAAGAACTTCATCGTTGCAACAAGTATTAACTAGTATTAATCCGTTAATACCTCGATCCACCTCATCCATTAGATTGTAATCATCAACATTTAGATATGTAAATACAACTTATGGTAGTGAATATATGCTAATGAATGCTATAGATAATGGAAACGGAGTGTATTTGAAATACATAAGAATGCATGTTGTTGGAGAATCTGGAAACTGGTGGGAATCTAGAGTTCGCATCTATGATGGATATGGCGCTCCTACCAATACTAACTCTGTCATTCAATTTTGGACACTTTATAATAATAATGGATATACTACATTTCCTGGATATGATGTTAACAGTCGATGCCTCTACGCTTCATCAGGTTTAGAAGATTTTTATCTCTCCTCATAAAATTTATCTAATGTAAGCTCATTTAATAATACATCATCAGGATTATTGTATCAATCGAATAGTACAATTGGCCCAACAACTACAATTTTATTTTATAGAAACTTTGATTCATCTGAAAGTATGCCTAGCGTTGGTATCGGTAGAAGAATGGTAGTGACACTCAACTCTGGTGATGCACAAGTCGGACAATCTGGAAGCTATGCTGCATTAATAGGACAATGCTTCTACTACGCATAAGCGCATGCGCACTAAAAAAGTCATGTGACCTGTTATTTCACAGCAAATGCCATCTGCGACAGCAATAAATGAAATTGACCCCCGATTTTTAAAATTGAAGAATCAATTTTAAAAAAAATTTAAATAAATTTCTTAGTTGTAATATTTACACACACTATGCTTGTAAATGAACCCTATATTTATTTAAATATATGGTTAAAAATATGGTTGAAAATGAAAATGAGTTAGAACCGGCATAACGCCTCTACTGTGCTCAACCTTGATAAACAACTTTAAAAACAATGTTAGAAACAATAAAACTTTACTGAAATATTTGCCATAATTATTAAAGGTAAAATGAAAATGAAATAACAAGCAAAAATATGTATTTATTAAACAAGTATTTAAAGTATAAATATAATTTTCTTTATTTAAACTAAATTAAAGTCAAAAGCAACAACAAGCTAACATCTAGTTGTATAAAAATTACAGATATTTAATAAATATTTTGATTGTGTTTTTAAAGCTGAATGACACCTATTACTAGGTTTTTTTCAAGTTCTATACAATCATGTTAATTATATACAAGTATGCAGCCAAAAAAAAATTACTAACAATGGTAAAAGGTATTACTTAAGAAGTTAATATATTTTGCATTTTATTTTATATACATAATTGACGGGGCTTTTAAGTTAGACTTTGCAGTTCTGTTCTTTTTATATTTGATTTATGACATTATGAAATAATATTTTTTTTATGTATAGACATATTAAGTACAAAAAATAATTAATATTAAATATTATGTACAACAAGGATAATTATGCAGTAAACTTTTTGGAAAAACAAAGTAGTTTTAATTTTTATAATTTTCATTATATGCAGAACCAGGAACAATAACAGTATAAGTAGGTTCTTTTACATTTCTTTTAGAAGAACACATTCTCAGTGAGTATGCAAATGTTTCTTAAAAAAAAAAGTGGGTTAACTATTGTTTCCAGTGCACTATCTTTAATTATTTTAATGAGGAACAGAAAAAAAAAAAAAAAAAGTTTGCAAGTTTAAAACATTTTTACAATCCAGTTATGTAAATAATGTTATGAAGTATATATACACTTATACGCGAAATAATAAATTATTACATCATGTAGGGTAATGCAGGATAATTAGATTCACAGCAAAATGTTGCATGGTTTCTTTTGTTTTTAAAGATAGATTAAATTTTTTTTTTTTTTCATTTGTCTGAAGAAAGTAAAAGAAGTAAAAGTAATTTTTTAACTTAATCAAAAACTTAAAAATCAAATTTTATTAATATAGTTCAACTTAGTTGTGCAAATAAAATACTGTATCCTAATTATAAAACCTAGTAAAAGATTACTACATTTGTCCAACAACATCTGTAGAGTAGTCTAAAATTATTTGTGTTCTTTTGTTCAAGATCATACGTTATTTTTTTTACTCCATCAACGTTTGTCCAGATTCATCTGGAAATTCAATGATCCCTAACAACATCTTTAGTTTAATTTAATAGCAAACAATATTTTCAATAATTTTTAATAAAATTTAAAATTTATTGCATAAATAGTTGTTACCTTTATAAGATCACTTAATATTTTCTCCCAACATTTTAAAAAGGAGATAAGCACTCGGTTGCGATTAACTAATAATGCATACATGGCCTCTCCCGACTTTTTTTTCTAAAGGTCCTTTATTTTTAATTTTTTCAATTTTTATTTTTATTTATTCAAATAAAAATAAAAATTGTAAAAAAATCCTGAATTAATATTATTATTAATAATAATAATATTAATAATAATATTAATAATAATATTAATGCAGGATTTTTGAGTAAACATTTTTGTTAAAATGAAAACAAAAGCATTAAACTTAAAAAAGAAAATAAATCTTAACCTAAAAAAAATTGAAAAAAGTAAAAAAGTAAGCTATAAAATAATTCAAACATACATCACACAGTGCAATTGTGGTTATTGTACAATTGTCCTAAATTGATGAAAACTCCGCCACAGTCTAATCTCCTTTTATTAATATTATTGAAAATTTATGGCATAAACTAACTTAAAAATTGGTAAACATACCATAGATAATGAAAAAGATTTAAAACATGCATTGCTAGAAGAGTGCAATAAAATAACCCCAAAATTTACAAACAATTTGGTGGAATCAATTCCAAAACTATAATTAGTAATTAAGTTAAAAGGATACCTACCCGTTATTAATTTTATTTACGATTTTCTTTTGTATTTTTTTGATTACATCATTTTGATTGTGATGTTGTTTTTATTTAGTGTAAACTTGTTCAATAAAAAATAATATAATTGTTTGTAAATTTATTTAGTTTTTTCGCATTATTAATATTAAAAGATATGTTCTTTAATATGTAGTTTATTTTCAGAAAGATTATATTTAAGTAATGTTTAATTATTAAAACACGTTTTATACTACCCTGCATTTTCACTGTGAGTCACTGATTACTACCTACTACTGATTACTACCTACTGATTCTCACAGCACAATTGAAACTTCCCTACATTATCAACTATCTTATCACATTGACAGATGGTTTGGGATCGGCTTTAGATTTTCAATTGATTGATTCAAAATTTTCTTAAAACAATTTATAATAATTTTTTTTTGTTTAACAGTTTGAAATCTTTTTTGTTTAATAAAGTTTTATGGTTACCTTCTAGTTCAAGTAAAACCATATTTTCACTAAACAAATGCCCCCTGTTATGAACTGATTCACACTCTTGCAAATTATTGGCTTCTACCAAAGCAATAAATGGTACCAAAATATATTAATATGAAGCTAAAATAATAACTGTCGACTTCCCTATATGTCATGATCTATCTGATCTGTTAGAGAATTGGTAACACTAGGCAATGACAACAAATTCAGAATATTTAAATATATTAATAGAAGAGTAGCAATTTGAATCTTGAATCAATATTTTGAATCATGTTCATTATTCCTAATAAATTAATATATACACTATTGCATATTATTTAATACATACAATATTATTGTTTACCATTGTATGTTATGTAAATAATTTTGTAAGTACCAGAAAATTATTATGATAATAATTTTCTGGTATTTAACAAATATCACTCATCAGCACTGGAATTATTAATTAATATCACATAACAATGTATAATATTCACTGTCACTTGGACAAAGTTACAATCACTAACATATTTTATTTGTTAAAACATTGTTTATTCAACAAAAAAATAAAAAACCTGACGACGTTAGAAGCCATTTAATAAGCAAAAAAGTGAATAAAATGCCTCAGAAAAAAGTTATAGCTTTAAAATTAATGTTATGGCCAACATGATCGAGTATCACAGCTAGTAAATTCAAAATATCAGCTTCATATGCTCATAAAGTTATAATCAAGAAACCTACTATCAATCAATAAAAAAAACTTACAGAGAAGATTGCATTGAAAGTTATAAAAAAGAAAATCAATGGCACAACCATGTGTGTATTGGCCAGAACATGCTTTATTTGTTTAAGATTACTTTAAAAAAGTCAAGTCATTTTTGTATTTAAAAAATTTTTTTGTCAATGTTACAGAATCAAGTCGAATGGAGGATTTATGGTCAATTATTAAATGATTATAGTTTATAAAGATGATGGCAAGCAGGAAATCTTGAATAGCACAATTTAAGAACAGAGTATTGTTTTAAGAAAGTTGAAAAAAGTACTAAGCCTGTAACTTGTAAGCGTATAACTATGTAATCATAGTTGAAACTGCTTCTTCTAAAATTCATTCTGGTCATCAAGTCTCATCCTTTAACTAAGTGTTTTTAAGTGCTCCAAAAAATCTTATTAGTCTAGTTTTTTTCTTCTAACATCAGTTCTTTGGAATTCGTTTCCTTTATCTTGTTTTACTAATTCGTATAATTTGCTATCTTTTATGTTGTCTGATAATCGTTATCTTGTTCTATTAACTTCATCTTTTCACTTCCAGTAATTTCCAACTCTAAAAGTTGCTTGCAGCCTAGTTGCAGCCTAGTTAAAATATATGTATTCATTTTAACATATGTATCTTTTCTATAAGAAATTTAAATAAACAAAAAAATTAGTATAAAGTAAAATAACATAAATTAAAAAACACATAAAAACATACAATTTAGAAATATAAAAAATAAGAAATTAGGAAATAGAAATTTTAAACTGGTGATTTCAAGTCTAAGGTGTCAAATAAAGAATAAAAATTAAACTAAAGTAAGAAGATTAAATTTTTTTAAACTTTAATGTAAAACTAATAAAAAATTTTTGTTGTTATTTTGTTAGTGTTAATAAACAATCAAGGAATTAAAATATTTGAAAAAGTAATCCACCACAACACACTAAATCTATAACAAATATCATTGACTTTTTCATATCGACAGGTGTATTTGGCAGAAATGTAGTCAAGACGGTAAAGGCCAAGACCAAGACAACGGGCTTAAGACCGAGACCAAGAGTGAATGCTTGAAGGCCAAGATATCAAAAATTTAAACCAAGACTAAGTTCAAGACTTACGTTCGAAGAAGTCTAAAACAACAAGACTCATGCTCACACATGTTTGTATACTAATAGGCCCTTAGTTGATGTAATATTTTACCATTTACAGGCAAACTTTTTACTTTAAAACAACTTTTATTTTTTATTTTTTTTTTATTTTGTATTGCTAAAAAAAAACTACCAATAAAAAAAAATCTAAGAACGTATAGCAAACATGGTAGTCCAGTAGCCATATTCTTCAGCATAGTATCATCCAGTCTGGCACATTTTAGTCACATAGTTTAATTCTGAATACCCGCTCTACTGGTGCAAAAGAAGCTGGAAGACAATAAAGCTTCTCTAGCAGAGAGTTTATAATATTGTATTATTCGGGAGATTATGGCTTAGTTATGAATTTTGATGCAAATATAACTATTTTTTCTATGAAAGCAGTAATATAGTGATAAAAGAACAACATTCTTTGAGCATCCTTTCCAAATTTCAACTCAAAATCTCCACAAAAAAGTGTACTTTGATTTGTTAAATTTGCCAACTTTGAGCATTTGGCTAATAAACTTTTAGCTGTTTTCGGATGAGTTAGTCCATCTTCAACACACAGTTACAATGAATATGCATAGCATGCCAACTATTCAGTTGCATATTGTTGATAGCTTTGTTTACAATGACTTTCTTAGAAAAGTTTCTTTCAAGCAGATTATTTCACATATTTTTATCATCAACTATAACAATATGTTCAGATTCTCCTTCACTCTTGTTTGCATGTAACTCACTGAGCACATAAAAAGGTGTTTTCTTATTTGAGGCTTTATTGGTAACATTATATCATAGCTTTGTTATGAGTTAATTTTGCTCAAATGATGTTATTTAATTTATCCGCAATTAACTGGCCATTTTGCCTTTCCTTGACTTGATGAAAAACCAAAAGAAAATATTGGAGCTTGCATTCGGAAAAGTAGTGTCCTGTGCATGCAAGATATGCATTCTTCTATCAGTCCATATATCAATTCATGGCTATACGCCCAATGGACCGAATCTGAATTAAAAAAATCTTTTCTTTAACAGCATTTCTTATAAAGATGTTTGATGGCTTTGTGATGGTAGTAAATACATGTTATTCATGCTGCAGATAAATTTAAATTCTCAATAAAAAAATAATAGGAGCAACCAACAATAAAGTTTGCAATCATTGAATCTGTATTTTTAATTTGGTCAGAATGTTACAACCTGTACAAATTGTTCTGTTTTGTCAAAAATATATCATTATTAATTTTTTCAAACGAAATTATCATGATTTTGTGTCTCATAAACTTGTGTCCGAGTAAACTTTAATGTAATCTCTAAAATAAACAAAATAAAAAAGTTGAAAAGTATAATATAAATAGATAAAATGTATTTTATTTGTGATCTAAGAAAAGGGGGAGAGGGTCTAAGTAAATGAAAGGGCAGGAATTTATAAAAAAAAAAAAAACTCAGAAAAAACACAATAACAAAAGAAAAAAGCTATTTTACTCAAGAGAACAAAGTGAATTTTTTTTTTAAAATAAACTTCTTTTTTTTAAATTTAAAAATAAACTAGATTTTATTTGTTTTACGCATTTACATATTATTCAACGCTCTGCACAGAGGCTATGTTCATCAAGGTTTATGTTTCTTAATATAAGTTATAAAGTCGAGAGAGAGAGAGTTATAACCACAATTTAAATAGCCTCCTCAACTGTTGTGGCCCTCATGACCTTCGATGAACTATATATATAAAAAAATTATATATATATATATATATATATATATATATATATATATATATATATATATATATATATATATATATATATATATAAAACATTTAAAAATATGATGAAGCTTATGCGCTTTTTATGTAATGAAATAGTTTACTTTCACCTTTGTTCATTATTTGACTGGATATCAGATATTTAAAAATTATCCCAACGAATAATTTTTAGTCAAATCCTAAAATACATATTTTATTATGACATAATATTAACGTGATGAACCTTTAAAATAATGAGTTTTGTTTGGAAGCTCTCTAAAATTAATGATAGCTCTGATTTCACAGCAACTTACATTCCATGCGGAGAAGTCATTTTTCAAAACTCCAGTGCATAATCACGCTAAAATTTTGTTGTATATTGTATGAAGAGGAAAAAAAAAAATTCTGTTGAATCTTCCACAGCTGCGCAAGTTCATAAAATATTGAATTCCGATCAAATCTCTTTTGTAAAAGCTACTTAAGGAGTTGATGTTTTCTTTAATCACTCAATTATAGAAAAAATTCTTTTAAATTGTTGGAAACATGAAGAGAAGTTGCAACTGCTGAAAGAATGAACACTTAAGTTACTAGCACCACCTGCATCGACTGTATTTTTAAAAAATTGTTTTCATTATTTATAAGAAAATTTGATCAAATCTACCTCAACATGGAGAAATGTTAAGTTCTCCAAACAAGTTGAGATAAAAGAAATATAAGTGAGTCATAAAGTGATGTATTTGTTGCACACATAATTTTAGTAGCATTTTAATAAAAATAATAAAAATATTGGATAGAAATCATTAACATTAGATTATTTAATAACATAACATTTTTAGCTTTCTTTCAATTTTAACTAGACTTCTAGATTTCTTTTAATTTCAATTTCAACATAACATGAAATATCCAGTATAAAAAACCGGATAAAGATCGACAAGATTCCGAATAAATTCTGATAAATTCCGGATAAATTTAGCCAGATACCGGATATTGAAAATACTCCTATCCAGCCCAGATATCCGGCTGGATAGCTTATTTGGGTCACCCCTAATAATTATTATTAAACTTAAAAAAAAATAATTACCATGAGTTATTACTTATAGAGAAACTCAAAAGTAATCATACAAAGAACAATTATTAAAATAGGATAGCACCACTTTAAACACATTACCACATTACTAATATAACTTGTGTAACTAGAAGTTGTACCTTCAGATTCTACTATTGGTTCTACTACACTTAGCATGAATTTTCAACTTAACTTTGGCTTTAATTACTTTCTGACTTTCAAATAAATCACAATAACAAAATTAAATATTTATGGGAAATTTATTAGCCATATTGACAATTTAACAAAGGTATGTATAAAAAAAAAGAGTTTCTAGGTACAACTCTTGTTGAGAGCAGAAAGTTGAGACGAACATTAGATTGTTATTAATAACTTGTACATTAATTGTGTTGATATTTTTAGTAAGAATTGAGAAAATAAATGACTGTAAAGGTCCAAGACCAATAATGTAGGCTTTCTAGATAAAGACTAATATCAAGGCATCAAGCTTCAAGACCAATACAAAGTCCACGACAGTTAAATGCGAGTCTAAGGACATCTTGTATTTTGACCTGAGTTAGTAATTTACAGGACTAATTTCAGATTTATTCCTTATGCAATAAAATAAAAAACAATTGAAAACAATTATTTTTTGTTTTAACGCATAAATATTTTCATTAAATAAATACAACTGGCATCTAAATCACGTTTTTGCAATTAAGGCTACTACCAAAGTGAGAATCATGCTAAATTGTTTATAATATTAGATAAACCCACTTGTCTACACAACCATGTTTTTTGTTGTTTAACGTATTTAGAAGCCATTTTGTTTTTTATGTTTTTATTACTTATCAATAATCTCAACGTTTTTACAAATAAATTGTTCACTATATATAGCATTTAAAACTACAACTTGTGACTCTTGTCAACAATTAACGGTTGTTATATAAACCGTTATAATAATAAAAATATGTAACGTGTGACTTTTGTAAATAATTACCAAAGTTAATTATTGACAAATTATTGACGCACATTAAAATCACAACATCTCCCCCAGCACAACAAGAGCTCATACATAATCGTGAATTTTTCTCCTATAACGAGTTAACTGAACAGGATGTAATCATGTCTCACAATTTGTTGGATAGCTTTGATCAACGCGGTGCATACTGTTTTCATCTTGGCTGTCATCCAGGGAATTTATTTGAGAACTTGGATCTTAGATTGCTACGTGTTTTAAGTTCGTTTCAGGAGATTTAACCAGTGACTGATTGTAATCGTCATCAGTTGTTTTATCTTCTTCGTTTTTGTCTACACGGTGATGCTGCAGATGCAAAAAATGTTGTGGCAACATATGTCCGTTGACTTCAACTTCAGCTGTTAAACCATTATGCAGTGCCACTATATTTCCTTTTAAGTTATCGCTGTGTACACGGTGTAATATGCTTGGGCTTCACCCACATTTAATCATCAACTTTCCACCCTTGACACTTATTTAAATACTTTTGTGTTGATTCGACTTTGTCGATTCCAGGAATTTAGACCCGTTTGTATTTTTGGCAAAAGATTTCAAAAGGTGTGCCTTGTTTTGATGGTACGTTGTTGATTAAGAAGACAGACATGGGTATTCCACATTTTGCTCTCGCATTTGTTCATTTTACTGTTCGATGAACTCTTTCAACAATTCCATTTCCCAATGGTTTTTCGACAGCTTGATAAATAATTCTTATTTACCTAGGAGAATTTCGGAAAGAGGTCCAAGTGATTACCATATTGTTTCTAACGATTAAACAACCATTGCTGCACTTTTGTCACTTAATGGTGTCCACAACGTGTATTTGCATGGGCCTTATTCAATACAGGTAAGATACAGCAACGAATCTACGTGAGTAACATCGCAGGATACTCTTTCCCACACTTCCCTGACAGCAAGATTTTCTTTATCCCGCAAAATCACATTAGGATCAATTAAATTGCTTTCATCACATTCAGCGACAACTTGTTTCACTGTGTCTCTGTTAATATGGATAACAGCACGCAAGCATTACTTTATACTCTTGGAAACTCCCATGGGTGCTATTGAGTGAACTTTTTTAATCTGCTGATGATCGTGCTTATAGATAATATTACATTAGTAGTTAGAGAATGCCGGTTCTAGCTCATTTTCATTTTTAACCATATTTTCAACCATATATTTTAAAAAATATAGGGTTCAATGTTATCCATGTTGTGTATAAATTATTTAGATAAGAAATAATTTTTTTCAATTTTTAAAAATTGAAAAAATTGAATTTTTTTAAATAAGTGTTAATTTTTTATTTCTTGTTGAAAAATGACGTCACAGGTAACGTGACTTTTCTTGCTTTTTCTGTACCTTTATATCCTAACGAATCTAAATATTTTAGTACTTCAAGGTGACCATTTCCTGCAGCATGATTAATTGCATAAACTGTTCCTATATATCCTATAGAATGTAAATATTGAACAACGTCTAAACGTCCCTTTTCTGAGGCATAACCAATTGCTTTTTCTGTTCCTTTTTCATTTAATTGAATTAATATTTTAATTAGATCAAGTTTGCCTATACTTGCAGCAAAGTCAACTTTATTTTCATCATTCTTATACCCATACTTTTCTAATATTTCAGTTAAATAACATACTTGAGATGAAGGTTTTATTAAAAAATTGTTTTTCTCAAAATTATTTTCTAATTCCATTCTTTTTATATACACAAGAAAATTATTTAACTCATTTTTCTTGTTTTAATGCGCACGCGCTTAATTTTTTAATGAAATCTGGATCTCTTTGAGATCTAAGCATAGTAGAAGCATTGTCCTATTAATGCAGCATAGCTCCCAGATTGTCCAACTTGTGCATCACCAGAGTTGAGTGTCACTACCATTCTTCTACCGTTACCAACGCTAGGCATACTTTCAGATGAATTAAAGTTTCTATAAAATGAAATTGTAGTTGTTGGACCAATTACACTACTTGATTGATAAAGTAATCCTGATGCTTCATTATTAAATGAGTTTACATTAGATCCATTCCATGAAAAGAGATAAAAATCTTCTAAACCTGATGAAGCGTAAATGCATCGACTGTTAACATCATATCCAGAATATGTTGTATATCCATTATTATTATAAGGTGTCCAAGGTTAAATGACAGAGTTAGTATTAGTAGGAGCACCATACCCATCATAGATGCGAACTCTAGATTCCCACCAGTTTCCAGATCCTCCAATGACATGCATTCTTATGTATTTCAAATACACTCCGTTTCCATTATCCAAAGCATTCATTAGAATATATTCACTACCATAAGTTGTATTTACATATCTTAATGTTGTTGAGTACATTTTAATGGATGAGATGGATCGAGGTATTAACGGATTAATACTAGTTAATGTTTGTTGTAACGATGAAGTTCTTGTGATAAAAGGTTGTAACCAAAAGGTCACTGAATTTCCTGTTTTATTGTACAATTGTATATTCAAACTTGATGTAAAAGGTAGATCAAATGCAAAATATCCTCCTAATGCAGTTGCACTAGATACATTACATCCTTGTAAAGAGTTTGCATAATAAGGTCCACCAAGTGGTGTAATTAATAAATCACAAGCTAAAGCTGTATTATTAATACCTACACCATCTGTTATAATAGAATCATTACCTATGCAAAGTACATTGTCAGCATATATTTTTAAAAACAAGCTACCTGGTACAGTATTAGGTGCAATAGTAGATCCTGTAAATGCAATCCACAGTTTTCTTAGAATTCCTGAACTACCGCTATAGCTAAAAATAGTATATGATCCTGGAGTTGCATAGAATGCTTGAGATTTTTGTCCAAAGCATATTAAACTTGTATTGGGAATGATATCTAAACTTTGATTTTGCTTATCGTCAACATAGCTCTTTGTAACTGCATCCTGTGCATCAGAAGGATTAGCTACATTGATGAGTTTGTATGTATTTAAATTTATATTAGCAGTTGCGGGATTATAACCATCAGTTCTTAGATACATACTGCTAGAAATCTGATTATTATCTACATAATGCTTTGTAGCTGCATCTTGTGCATTAGTAGGATCAACTACATTAATCAATTTGTGTGAATTCAAAGTTATATTTGCACTCATACTATTAGTTCCATCTAGTTTTAGACATGCACTGCTAGAAGTTTGATTATTATCTACATAATTCTTTGTAGCTGCATCTTGTGCATCTGTAGGATCAGCTACATTGATCAATTTATGTGAATTTAAATCAACATCAGTAGTGGCTGTATTGCCAACATTAATGTTGATATTTAATCCATCTGTTGTGTAACCATACATTGAAGTACTACCGGCTATATTCATACTTATTTTTTATATATTATACATATTTTTTTTAATTCAATATAATGAATTTTTAATACTTTGAAAATCAACACCTTCATTTAGCTTTTTTAATACATAAAGACACAAGTGTCCGCAAAAAGAAGTGTCTCCAAACTGAATTCTTTTACTATTATAATTAACAGGACTGTGTAAATATTGAACAAGTTCAACTGGAGGTGGTAATGCATAAGAATCAAAACTTAATTTTTCTTCTCCATCTTTATACCAACAAATCCAATGAAATCCACTCGTACTTAAATCTCCAGTATTTAATATTCCACATTCTTTGTTTTGTGTACTTTTAGGTAATACATCTTATACAAATACACCTCTAAAATTTTGAATTTTGAATTTTTTTGGTGCTTTTATTAACTGAAAGTTTGTTAAGGGTTCATTTGGTAATATAATTCCTTCAACATTGATATGTTTGTCCATTTTTATTACTTCGTTAGATTTTTTTAGATCTCTTTAGATATAAAAAAGTTACTTGTTTATTTTAATTTATAATGTCCATATGATAATGTGTGAATAACATCTTCTTGAATTACTCTTTTATCATCATCTGCGCTCAATGCTATTTTGTTTATTTCTTCAGTATAAACATCATGATAATGAGATCTTATGACATTCATTTTTCTCATTTGATCTTTCTTATTCATTAGGCAATCTTTATAATCTTCATGTGTAATATAATTTTTTACTACATTTCTCTTTACTCCCTTACATCTCTTTTTATCTTCTTCATCTATTTTGTAAGAGTACAATTTTGATCTGAGTCCTATAAATTCTGTAATTTGTTTTCCTGCTGACTCATCTTTAAACATTCCTATTACTTTCTTATTTACACCTACTTTAAATCCATTTTGAACAGCTGGATGATCTTTATTAAATTCACTTGGATCAAATTTACTTTCAATATCGTTTGCAATATCTGCATAAAAGTCTTTTGTTTCTATTTCATAGATTAATGAATCTGTATCTGTATATAATAGTTTAGCTTTATCTCCATATTAATTTTTTATGTAATCATAATAAAATTCGTACATTAAAGTATTGCTCAAATCTAAAATACACATACCTAAATAAATAGGTATATTATATTTTAGTTTTGTTCTTTTCATATGAATAGCTATTAAATTTTCATCAAATATCGTTCTACTTTCATAATTTGGTTTTGATGCTAATTTAATAGCTTCTTCTTTTTTAGAAACTAATCTCACATCAACTCTGTTTTCAATGTTCTCCATTGTCTTTCCAAATACTGAATTGTTCATAAGTTTGAAAAAGTCCTTTTCAAAATCATTTGTTGCTTTTGTTCTTAGATCTGTATTAAGATTAATGTATTTACTTAACCATGCACTTTCTTCAAACTTTATACCTCTATGAACTTTTGTTAATTTCATTCTTAATCTTTCATACAGTTTTAAATTTTCATAGTGTATGATATAATTTTTTTTATGGTTTAAATTGAGTACTAATTTATCAACTTTGTCTATTTAATCTTTCAGTGGCAAGTGGATAATCATTATGTAAATCATGTAAATATTCAGGATATTCTAAATCTACTTCTAATATACATGAAAAAGATTTCCAATTTTTTATTTCTTCTTCATTCATCCACTCAAATCCATGTGTTGGAAGGGGTTTACTCATTGCCCATCCGTATAAATTATTTGCATCTAAATATTGTATATATGTAGATTCTTCACTTTCATCATAATTTTCCATATATTTATTGTTAGCAGTTCCTAACCTGTTAGAAACCATACTAGTTCCACCTCTTATTCCTTGCTTTATCATAAGAATCATGTCATAATTACTTAGTAACTCTAATTTTACTTTTGTTATTTTTAATGCAGCATCCCAAGCTAATCCTGGTGCTGTATAGTACCAAGCAGGATTTAATTTGTAATTGTTAAAACAGACATCTCTAAACTTTTCAAAGACATCAGCTAGTAGTAATACATCAGATTCTTTATATAAATTATGATAATCTTTAAATGTTTCACAATTAAACTCTTTCCATACAGTTTGAGCATGTAAATAATCTTCATCACTTATTCCTTCATCGTTTAATCTTGAATAAAATGATTCTTTTGGCGGTAATTGTGTTTCATTCAGTTTATCAATAGAGTCAACCCATTCATAAGGATAAACACCTTTTCCTAACAATAAAGTGAGTTCATTTCCAGAATAGTATCTACTAATATTTTTACATTGATCTTTTGACAAGTTTTTAGTTAAACTATCTAAACTAGCAGCCATAAATTTAAAACTATTTAGAAAACGTAGATACAGTTTAACCTTAACTTTTTTACCTTCTTTATTAGTAAATTTACTTTAAGTTCTTTAGAAAAGCTGATATACTTTTCTTCATTGTTAGGAATGCAATTTATTTTTCCTCCTTCTGACAATTTCTTTATGAACAAGTGAGAGTCATAACCAGATAAATTGTGAAATAGTACTGGAATGAATTTTGGATTTTTAAATTGTAAGTTACAATCGCTATGTGCAGCGCCTCTATAATTACCTGTAATATGACAATGATCTCGTACTCTATCTTCCTTAAGATCTTTTTCACAAATGTGGCATATTTTTGCATTTTCAAAATTATTTTTGTCTTTCATAGTAAATATCATCTTTTTTGGAAATTTTAAATAATCGTTGTAAATCTTTTTTACATCTTCTTCTAGCATATTAACAAATTTTTGTGCTACATCTTCATCTTCATTACTTGCAGTGAATGTAACTAGTTTACTTTGATATATTTTTTCATCAAAGCATTTAATATAGTAGCAAAATGAACTTGGTGTATGCTTTTGGTATTGCTTTGTATAAAATTAATTTGGATTAGGTGAGCAAATGTTGATTGGTTTTATAAAACTTTCAAAGTCTGCATAGACTACAAAGGGCACTCTCATAGACTTGTTATAATTTTTAAACTCAATCATTGTATTTGGTTTTGGAAGTTCTCACAATACAATTTATGCTTTGATAAAGATTCTTCAGTACTAAATCCTAACAAGCAATTTCTACAATAAAACATTTCATGTTCATTTTTAGATATTTGTGATGAAAGTAATCTACTTAAACTTTTTATTAAACGATAGTGATTGGTTTCATCATTTGAAATGAGTAATAAATCTATTTTATGTTGTCTATTTTTGTTTTCAGATATTCTTAATGGATAAACAGAATTTTCATAACTAAAGACATTAACACTGATGTCTTGATTATTTTTCTCAAATTTGAGTAATCTGTTGTAGTGATACTGGGAATTTTATTTTTTCCCAATTTAATTTCTCAGATTGTTCTTTTAAATCTTTATCTACTCTTTCAGAATTTTTTTCTTTAGGATTAAAAAATCTAGCAACACACCACTTAAAGCATTCGTTGTCTTCATTCTTCATATTAATAATTGCTTTTTTAGCTGCCAACTCTTTAGGAAGAGGAATGTAAGATTTACCTTTAATAGGCTTATATTCAATGATATTAATGTCCATCTTTTTAACTGAAAAAAATATCCAACTTGATCCTAATTGTTGAAATGCTGACAAGGATTCTAAAATTTTCTGTTCAGCTCTTTCATAAAAGTCATTTAAATCTGTTGACTCTAATACGACTTCTACTTTTGTTGAAAATGATGCAATAGTTGTTATAGTTTCTCCTGTTTTAAGATTAGTACGCTCCATTTCACATGAAAGAACAATATAGATCTTTGATCCTTTATTGCTGTTTAGTATTTTAATGACATTATTTTCAGCTGATTTCATAAAGGACAAAGCATCATATCCTTTAACACCTTCAGCTGAAAATTGTTTAGTTACATTTTTAAAAGATGATTGTGATAATTTAAATTCTATTTGTTTTCTAAGTCCAAATCTTTTATACAAATTAGAAACTGTAGACTTTAACGATGTAAGTTTTTTATTAGCAACATTTTTAATAGGTTCAGGAACATAGTCTATAATCCAATTAGCAAATGAATTCACTTTGTTCTAAATAGTATTAATATAACTAATTGGAACATATTGTGTGGGTGTTAAAGTATTTTGTGGAATGTTGTTTGGGATTGGAATATTTAATATAGGAGTTGTTTGCTCAATTGCTCTAATGAGATCTGCTTTTCTCATTCTATAATAATATCTAATTCTTCGCTCTCTTGCGATTTGTTTTAATTCTTTTACGTTTTTATTTTCCATTTTTATATACACAAGAAAATTATTTATATCATTTTCAATTTTTATATTTTTTATGTAAAGAAATTAAATGATAGCAAAAAAACGTTTTCTTTTTATATTTTTATAGAAAAAGTCTATAAAAATAATTTATTTTTCATTACATTTTATTTTTGTGATAATGCATCTTTTTCTTTACTTGCTCTAATTATTTGAATTTTTACTCCATCTACAATTTTCCCATTTCTTTTAAAAATATACGTTTTAGAGTGCTTTTCTTTTTTATTATAGTCATAAAATGATTTGTAATTTTTAACTTCACCAGTTTCCATATTAGTAAGTTTAATCCCCCATGGATCTGTTCTAATTTTTGTGAGATAATCATATTTAGGATCTCTTTTTTTTTTTTCTTTTGTTGGAAGAAATTTTGGTCTTCCAGCAGATTTTTTTTCTTTTACTATTTTTTCTTTTTTAACTCTTTTAACTCTTTCAATCTTTGGTTTTTTTTGTTTTTTAGTAATGATATTTGTTTTTACAGAATCTTTATCAATTAAATTATTATCCATAGCAATCATAGCTAATGCCATAGGATCTTTAGATGTTTGTTGTATATTATTATCTTTTAATAAATTTAATAAATACTTTTTTGTATATTTTATTTTCTCACTCATTCTTTTTTATATATAAAGAAAATTTATTTAAATTATTTTCAAATAATTTAAATAATAGTATTTTTTTATTGCATATACTTTTTTAAAATAATTAATTTTCTTTACTCTATTTGTCGTCTGACTAAGTGAAGCATAATTTCATGATCTAACAAAGTCTGGGTTCCAAAGGAACCTAGCGTAGCATTGATCACTTTGTGACCTAATATTCAAATCTTAATCTATCTCCATTAGAAGTAAGTTTTGCTAATCTATCTGAAATGATGAGAGCATATATTACAGTATTTGCTGGAACAGGTGTATTAAATTCTGCTTTAAGTTTAATATTTACAGTTGAATCTTTCTGATTGTTTACTTACATTAAAAAACTTAATAGGATATAAATCTTTATAATCTGAAGGAGTGATACCACATAGACTAATAAGATTTGCCATATTATAATAATCTTCAGCAAAATTTGATGCATGTCTATAAGCTCTAGTAATTTTCATATTTGGAAATGATAAACTATAATTAGTTTCAGGATATCTTTGATCATTAAGTTCAATCCACATGTTTCTCAAATCACAATGATCAAATATTGAAGCATTTTGTTCTTGATTTCCTTCTCTATTTGTTTAAAAACCAACAAGTATATATCTTGGTTTTTTAGTTGTTCTTAATCCTAAGTCTTAATCAAATGATGTATTTTGTGGAACTTTAATTTTATTTAAGAACCTTGATCTAAAACCCATATCAAGTGTTTCTTGTGATTTAATTATTTTAGCAAGTTCTAAATCTGCTACAAGAGATGGAGTTGCACGTCTCATCATTAATGATATTCTAGTAACATTTACTTTTCCTGCAGCTACACCAGCAGCTTTAAAAATTGCATTATCATCATTTCTTCGTAACAGATAAAGTTCATGCCTTAATCCATAAAAAACTTTATCATAGTCATCAAAAAATCCGAAAATATGTCATAATGGAATACTATATTCAAATAAACCTTTTGTAGTTGGTTTTTGAATGATGTATTGTTGTCTTGCTATAAATCCTGTATAATTAACTAAATCTGCTGTTGCTGTATTATCGTTATACCACAATTGATTCATTGCTTTTGAATGTTGAAAGTCATTTGGATATTTTAACATTCCAAGCATTGTAGTTGCTATACCTGGAAATTGAACTGACTCAACTACTGAATCATAGAACTTATAATCAATTCTATTAAATAAATGCATAAGTCCATTGTGTGTTAGTGTTATTGCATCTCCAATTGCATATGCAGTTCCATCTGCTTTTACAAGCCTTCCTTCAATTTCTAAATAGGATTCATGTGGATGAAAAAAAGAATCATTGTTTTCAATAAAAATTCTTATTTCTCCTGAATTCAAATTAGAATTAACAGAGGGTGTAAATTCATATTCTTCATATTTTTTAATCTCCTCATCAAATCTCAATTTATCAGTAATATTAAATATATCAGATTTTACCATTTTTATATATGCAATATAATTTTTTTAAATCACTTTTTGCTATTTATAAAATTATATTATTCTAAGCCCATCGCCTTTATGTTTTTTAACTAAATCTTGTATTCTAACAGGTTTACTTTTTATTGATGATCCCATCATGATTTTATTAATATCTGGCACTGCTTCATTTAATTTATTATCTAAAGTATTTGTTAAATTTTTAAGTTCTTGTTTATTTTCATGTGTTAACTTAGATAATTTATTTACATTTTCTAATTATTTTTTACCTTTATTTATTACAATTTCTTTAGCAGTAGATATTGCAGAAGTTGCAAGTTCTTTCCCTGCTGACTTTGCTGCATCTACAGCAGTTTTTCCCAAGTCTGTAGCAGCTGCTCTACTAGCTAAAATACGAGATGTATTAAGTGCATTACTTAGTGCTTGCTTAATAAACATATTTATAAAAGGTGTAAATAGTCCACTTCCACCTACTTCATACTTGTGTGTATATCCTTTATTATTTATAACTAAAATTTTATTTACTATATATTTTTTTTAAATCACTCTGTGATCTGGCCTTTGCCAAATTGCTTGCATGAATCTGAGTCTCAAAGAGACTTATTTTATTATAGACCCATTTTTATTAAAATGATTAGTTAACATTGTTTTCATACCAGATAATGCTCTAAAAAAATCAGAAGATTTGAATATATAACATTTGAATATGCGCCATCTATAATTGATCCTGTTACAAGGCTATTTGTTACCCGAATAGTATTGATTTTCAAACATGATTTATATCCATTATTTTATCTGAAATATATGCTTTTGATGAGTCAAATGTTATAAGATTGTCATCACGATCTCTATTATTAAAACCTATTCGATCTTTTATGGAGTCATCATCAAATTGTATTCTAATATTGCTACTTCTATTAATAATAATCTGTGATTTTTCAGTAATAAAATTTGCTTCAAATATAATAGATGTTCGATCAAGTTTTATACTATTATATAGATCTCTTGCAGCTTTACCTTCTGTTGTTGTAGCATTTTTATAAAGTTCTTTATATCTAGCAAGTTGATCTTTAAGAGTAGTCATTACATAATCGCCTACAAATTTATTTATACTTGCAAGTTCATATGATCCTGTTGGGATCTTAATTTGTTGAAAACCAGGACTATCACTAGCTTCTATAGTAATATTTATAGTATTGTTTACTCCTTTAATAATATTTGGAAAACTATTATAAGTCATTAATTTTTTTAAAGCTATTCCATACTCTTTATTTTCATCTAGTTCAATAGGAACTACCATATTAGTATTAATAACAGTATCGTTTGAAATTATATGTATTGTTTTTGACATGTTTATATATGTAATAATTTTTTATATTGTTTTCAATATAAAAAATTTATATATTAGTTCTTTTAGAATCTACTTTTTTCTCTCTCTTTTATGAAATTGTATGGTATAACTTTCATTAAAATCTATAGGTTTATTAAAGTTATCAATGATATCAATTTTCATTTCTGAAATAGAGTTTGTTTTTAAAGGAAAATATTTTTTAGATAAGGGTTGTTCATTAATAACTGAATTTTTAGAAACAATAATAGGTATAAATGAATACATTACAGTTGTTTTCTTAGCATTGCCATTATTAGATACAATTTTTCCATCTACAAGATTATTTAATATGTATACTTTTTTGTTTTTAGTTGAATCACTATAGAGAATAGTTTGAAATCTATCAAGTGCTATTTTATACTCTTTATTTTCATCAAGTTTAATAATATCATTAAATTTAATTGTAGTTGGATTTTGTCTATTTTTTTCTATTTCAATATACATTTTTATATTTATAATAATTATTTAGACTAATTTCAATGCTTCGCTAGATCATTTAATGATCTCATTTTATATATTATTTGCTAATATTTACTCTTCATCTTTGCTTTCTAAGTCTACATCTTTAATATAAAATCTTTCTATCTTATACTCATTTTTAGATACAACTGCATCTAATAATTTTACTTGAATAGATTGAATCATTGATCCTATATATATATACCTTCAATTGCTAAGCATCCAACAACATCACATCTTTTTTTAATAAGACTTTCTCCTAAAATATCACCATTTTTATTTCTGAATACTTGATCCATCTTTTTACTTTTATAATCTGTTGGTATTTTTGCATATATAACTGGAGGTGCATTAAAATCATCATTTCTATACTTTAAAATATTCAAGTTGTTAATATTTAAGCTTTTCATACCCCGTTTTTTTAACGTTGCTTCATTTTCAATAACTTTATTTCTACAAAATTTTTCAATAGCTTCAATAATTGCGATAAATATATCATTTTCACATACAAAAGGAATTGAGTATCCTGTAAGTTCTTTTGTTTTCATGTCTCTATTTTCACAAACTCCATATGATAACGATTTTGGAGTTTTTACTCTTAAAGGTTTTGAAAAGTTAGAGTATTTGTATTCAATTACTATTTATTGATATTAAACAGGTTTATTAAATTTTTTTATTTCTTTTACATATAAATTTGCTTCATCAAAATATTCAATATCTGCATATGACATTCTTTTTATATATAAAAGAAAATTATTTAACTCATTTTAAAAAAATTATTTTAATTTTCTTGTAAAAATATATAAATTTTATCTTACATCATTTGCTAGAGTTGTAATTTGAAGTTGTTGTTGTTACAGTAGTATTTGTACTAGCATTACCAGAAGTAGCTGTTACACATATATTCACATTAACATTTGAGTTGTTCATTTTTTTAATAGTAAAAACATTATTTAAATATTTTTCAATTCTGTATTATTATCCCATGAGTTAAAAGTATCAGGATACCCATACCACTTTACAAATGATTTATTACCTTGTTTTTTAATAACCTTTTCAATTCTAAATATCTCTTGACTTGTTTTTTGCAGATCTTGTTCATAAAAAGTACCTTGTATTTCTTCACCATTGTGATCAGTTATTTTATAAGTGGGTGGATCTGTGTATTGAATTTGTGATACTGTAAATACTTCTTCAGTCCATCTTGGTGTGTATCCTTTTTCAAATAATTTTTTCTTTTTAATTATTCTTACTTTATCACCTATTGTAAACTTAAGCTTGTTATGTTTAGATTTTACTTTACTATTTAAATTTAACCAAACTTTATTTTCATTCTTTTTATTGCTTGCTTCAGCTGGAGTCATTTTAATTGAAGAATGCTTTGTGTTGTTGTATTGTTTTACCATTTCATCTAAAACATCAATGTATTTTCTAGTAGAATTAGCAGAAAAGTATTTAGACATTTTTTCTTTCATTGTTCTATTCCATCGTTCAACTACACAGCTTTTTTCTTCATTTTCAGTTGAATAGAGATGAACACCTAATGCTTTAACATGCTTGTTATAAAATTCTAATCCTTTATCTACCCATAATTTATTGCATTTCCTATTTTTAAATATTTTATTAAATGCATTAGCAACTTCAGTTCCTGTCTTATTTTTTAATGGAAATATCCATCCATACTTTGAAAATATATCAATGACCATTAATAAGTACTTTATACCATTATTAAATTTAGAATAAGATTGCATATCAACTAAATCAGCAGCCCATATTTCATATACTCCATTTGCAATTACTTTTCTTTTTCTAAAATGTTTCATAACAGGTTTATGAAGTTCATTTGCAAGTTCATCAGTCCATTTCAGGTTTTTGCTTTTTTTCCTCTGCGCTGGTAGTTTTTTTGACATAATTCTTTAATACTCATTGGCTCTTTATTTCCCATACCGAACCTTACTTCAGCAGATATGATAGGTTTTATAATCTTTCTTTCTAATTTTTCACGAGGTGTAGTATTAGAAATAGCATCCATTTGTTCAAGCATTATTTTATCAGCTAAATTTCTATGCTCTTTGTCTGGATAATGTTTATAAGCAAGGTCATGAATATAAGCTGTTTTATCAACTCGATCTACAGGCATGCTCCATTCTTTAGGCATCTCAGTAGAAGTTAATCTTTCATCTAAATTAGTACCAGGTCCTGCAAAGTTCATACCTGGTATATGCATTTCACCTGAAAACTTTTGCAAAGGTAATTTTCTATTACTTGTGAATTTATTAATTGATTCTACCAAGTCACCTCCTTTTTTTTCCTTTTGTAAATTGGCATTTTCTTGTTCCGTAGATTGCACAATTTCCGCATATCATATTTCTTTTGTTTTTACTCACAGCATGTTGTAAGTTGAGTGTATCAGTTTTATTTTTACATTTAACGCAATACATTTTTTTATATATGTATTTTAATTTATTTAACACAAATCTATTTAAAAAATACTTTTCATAAATGAAAAATGGAAATTATAGATTTATCATGGAATGTAAATAAAAGTAAACGCCATAATAATGAGTTATTACCTAAAAGTATAAGAGGTATTATTGTTGGAAAATCAGGTTGTGGAAAGACAACATTATTATTAAACTTGCTCTTAAGACCTGGTTGGTTAGACTATAATCATTTACAAGTTTTTGGAAAGTCACTTTTTCAACCTGAGTACAAAATATTAAAAAATTCTTTTGAAAATAAATTACCAAAAGAAGTTATACTTAAACTATTTGAGTTGCAAGATCAAATAAATAAAAACAATGTAAATCCAGAGTTTATTATTAAAAACATTTCAAGAGATTTAAAAGATAAAACAGATATAGAGTGTCAATTTTATGAAACAGCAGAGGATGTACCAGAACCTGAAAATCTTAACTGTATTAAAAATAATTTAATGATATTCGATGATTTACAATTAACAAAGCAAAACAAGTGTGAAAAGTACTATATAAGAGGAAGACATAGCAATGTAGATTGTTTCTACTTGGCACAAAATTATTTTGAGTTGCCTAAGAGAACAATAAGAGAAAATGCAAACTTTATGTGCTTGTTTAAACAAGATGGAAAAAATATAAACCATATTTATAATGATCATGTTTCAAATGATATGCCAAAAGATGAGTTTAAAAAGTTTTGTAATGAAGCTTGGTCAAAAAAGCATGGATTTATTGTTATAGATTTGTCTTCTGATCTATTAAATGGAAAGTATAGAAGTTGATTAGATTTATTTTATTATCCAACTTCATTGTGGAATCGATAAATATATATTTTTAAAAAAATATATATTATAAGATTTAGCAAAGCCTAAGTTCTAAAGGAACCTAAAGAAGAAGACTTAATAATGGTATATTCTTAAATGGAGAATTTTCTCCTAATAACAGACCTCTACCTACTGATGAATATTCATTTCCATTTTTAGAATAATATCCATCTAAATAATTATAACTACCATTCCATGGGTTTAAAAATACACCTTTTCCTACTTTTCTAATTTTAAATCCACTACCATTCTTTTTCACATAAATAATACCATTTCCAGCAATTTTATTAACTATAGTACTTCCAGCAGCTGCAGCTTTTCCAGTCAATAATCCTTTTGCTATAGCCGGAACAACTTTTGACGCAATTAAACTTCCAATTATTCCTAGTAGAGGTAGAAATCCACCATTTACTTTAGTATTATGTTTAAGTTGTGCTCTACTCAGTGAAAGTGTTATACCCTTATTTTTTAAACAAGCTGCTTTCATTCTGTTTCTTTGTGAATCTGTTAAAGCTATTTTATGTTCACCATTTAGATCTTGATGTGTTAGTTTTATAACAGCATTAGTATCAGATTCAATTGCTTTTTTAATTTTCTCTTTCTGACTATCTGAAAGATTGATAAGAGTATCATAGTATTTTGTCATTTTTATATATGTAATATTTTTTTAATTCATTTGCATGAATCTGGATCCCGAAGGAATCTAAATCGCTTTTAGCGATCAATGCTTCGCTAAATCGCTTTCTGTAATGATTTATACTCATCATCACCTATTTGACCCTGCCGTAACAGCTCATCACAAATAGCAACAACCTCATTTCTAGCTCCAGTATTGCCTGCTTGTAAAGCAGCTAAGCGTAATTTAAGCATCTCAAATAGTGCATTTGGATCACTAGGAAGAATGACAATTCCTTTTCCAGACTTTCCAATCATCTCTTCCCAAATAGGTTTTATTACATTAGTGTACTTATAACTTCTAGATGATCTCGGTTTAGCTGAATTTAAACCAGAGCGAATTGCATCTGTTTGATCTAAAATTTCTTTATACTTATTACGATCATCGTTAGTATATCTAACAGGATGAGATTTTACTATGATTTCCCAAAGACCAGGTGTACCAGTGTACTTTTTATCTTCAATGGTTATATCATTACCTTCAATAGTTATTGGTTTTTTACCAATGTAAAATTTTTTATCACCTTCATTGTAGTGTATACCAAATATATCATCTGATACTTTTTTAATATTTTTAGCAGTATATAACTTTAGATATTCTGCTGCGATAGGTCCTAACGACATTTTATCTACAACTTCAGGTGGCATGATTGCTTTAGTTTCAGAATCTAGTAAAGCAGGATAATTTGAAAAAGTATTTGCTATTTGATCAGCTTTATTTTCTAATTTAGATATACCTTCTTTTATTCCAGATTGACTATCTATTAATGGTTTGTACAATTTTTCCAAGTTAGTCTGTAAAGTATCATAACCTAACTTTTCATTAATAGAATCTTGATACACACTTTTCTTTAACCCATCAAGTTCTTTTGCTATTTTTAATCTTGTATCAATATCTGTAGCTTTTGCATACATTTTTATATAAGCAATAATTTTTTTAAATCACTCTATAATCCTCAGATCCCTAAAAAAATCTAAATCAACATATATTATGTCAAGTAATACATAATATATGTTCAAGTAATACATAATATATGTTTTAATGTTTAAGAGTATTATTTATCACTCCTATACTTTGATTCTTATTAAATTTCATATTTAGCGCTTCTATAATATCATTTGTTCCTTTTTCTACTCCTTTATTAAATATTGACTCTTTAGTCTGCTCATCTATATCTTTCTTAGATTTTGTTCTAATTTGTTCAGTCATAGCTTGAAACTTTTCAAGTTCTGAAAGTATCATATTAAATTCTACATCATCAATATATTGATCTGATATAGCTTTAGAAATAAGACTACTTATTGTATTTAATTTTGCATCAGCTAGTACTTTAATCTTTTCATGCTTTTCTGCTTTTATTGTTAATTTTTTAATAGCTTGTGATCCTATTAATGATAATACACCCATACCTAATGCTGCAATTTCACATCCAATAGCTACTGGTGATCCAACTATTGTTGTTAAAAAACCAATACCAACAGCTCCAAGTGCCATTGTGCTAGCTAGTAATGAATTATCGATAGCTGAAACTGTTCTTAAAGATTTGTGATTTTTGTGACTTTTTACTTAAGATCTCTCTTCTAATTCTTTCACCTTCTACCTTATTTTGAATTTCATTTATTTTAACTAATCTAAAATTCTGATCAGATAGTGGTAGTGCAGATGGATTTTCTGAAAACTGGTTAAGATCTGGATAAAGCTGTTTACATTCATTATTACATTGCATTTCTTTTTTCTATAAAGAAAAATTTGTTTTAAATCACTTTTATTTACCAAAATCAAATAGAGCTTTATCAGATTTATCTAGACTAGGTTTATCTTCATCACATATAGTTTCTTTAATTATTTCTCCTATACTAGATAATACAGATTTTACAGATTCTTTATCACTTTGTGATCTAACTTGTTCTACTTTTTTATCAAGTTCTGATATATAATTTGCATTAAAAACATTATAAGATGAAATACAGCATAACAAATCTCCTTTTTTAATGTTTATATCTTTATTATTATTATTATATAAAGTTATTTTAATATCATCAGTAGACTCTATTACAACAGAATTTAGTAAATTTAGAGTAGGTTTATAATTTTCTGCAAGTGAAATACATGTCCTTTATCTATTTTGACTCCACACATTAAAGAAATGCTATTATATGAATTTAATTTTACTGTAAAATTTTCTTGTGCGAATACTTTAATATGTCTATCATTTATTGATCTATGCTCTATATCTCAATTAATATTAAAAGTTATTGTATATTTTTCATGCTTTTCATAATCTAAAAACATTTTTCTCTTATACATTTTTTTATAAATGTAAAGATTTTTTAGATCGCTTTTAGCGATCCCTAGATCTCAAATAGACCTAAGTCATAAATATTAAATCTAATATTTTTTTCATTCTTTTAAAATTCTAGCAATATAATTTAAAATGCTTTCACCTTTATGTAAAAAATTACACTTTTTATTATTATTAATATTTTTATATAATAATATTTTTTCTCCTTTTTTATTTTTCTTTAATTTACTCTCTACTAATTTACATGGAGCATAATTACAAATTTCTACATTTTCTTCAATTTCTTTTATAGAATGAGCATATTTGCAATTTATATTTTTACATTCTTTTTTATCAAGAATATATTTGCATAATTTAGTTTTAGCTTTTCTTAATTTTAATAATTCTGACTTTTTAGGATGAAATAATACACATTCTTTATTCTTACATTTAGGATATTCATAGCAAATATGAATATGCCTATATTGACATGAAGATTTAGTGCATATTAGTCTTTCCTTTACAGTATTACAATAAGGAATATCATGATTGTATTTACATTTATATCCAAAAGGACAAAAATTATCATTTAAAATATTTTTACAGAAAATTGGTAGTTTCTCTACAAAATGAATTGTTGAAGGTTTTCCATCTTCAGTAAAATTATTATCAACATTAAATGGTTTTTTAGAACTAAATTTTCTATTTTTGTTATGTTTTTTAACAAAAAACTTATCTATAGTAGGATAATCATCATCGGTATTATCATTATAAGTTGGAACATAATTAATCCTTTTCAGTTTATCTTTATACAATTCCATAATTTGTACTGTTTTTGAAGGAATTGGAACTATACATTTTTCTTGAATTTCATCTTCATCAGAATCATCAGATATAAAATAAGTATCATTTTTAGAGTCATAATCAGATTCTTCAAATTCAAAGTTTCTTATTTCTTCAAAAAGTCTAAATTCTTTTTGAAATTCAGATATTTCATTAATCTCATCATAATTCATTTTTATTTTTATTATTTGATAAAATATTTTAAATCAAAAAATTAAAAATGAGTTAAATAAATTTCTTTTATATATAAAAAGAAAGGAAAATAAACTTGAAGAATTATTAAAATTAATAGATGAAAGATTAAGGTTAATAGAAGAAAAATTAAATATTATTGATACTCATGATATTGAAATGACTTAAGATTCTGAAGTTACTACAGTTACTACTACTGCAGTTACTGAAATTACAGAAACTACTGAATATAGTGATGATAATGATATTGAAATGACTAAAGACGATGATGATGATGAAGAAGTTACTACAGTTACTACAGTAACTACTGAAATTACAGAAACTACTGAATATTTTAATGAAGATGATGAAAGTATACATAATTAAATATTTTTCATTATTTTATTTTTGTAAAAAAAATAAAAAAATTGAAAATGAGTTAAATAATTTTCTTTTATATATAAAAAGAATGGAATTAGAAAATAATTTTAAGATTAATGAAATATTAAAAAAATATGGGTTTAAACAGGGTAAAAAGGTTGATTTTGCTGCATATATAGGAAGAATTGATTTAATTAAATTATTAGTTCAATTGGGAGAAAAAGGAACAGAAAAAGTAATTGATTTTGCTTTAAAAAATGGTGACCATAAAGTACTTGAATATTTACATTCGTTAGGATATAAAGGTACAAATTGGGCAATTGTTACTGCTGCAAAAAATAGTGACATTAAAGTACATAAATATCTATATTTATTAAAATATAATGGTACAGAAGATACAATTAATAATGTTACAGAATATGACTACATTAAAGTAATTGAATATTTAGATTCTATAAGATATACATGTATAAATTTAGTAATTAATTATGCAATAATAGATGACCGTCTTGATGTACTAAAATATTTACATTCGTTAGGATATAGAGGAACAGGAGATCCAATTTTTGATGCAGCAAATAATCTTGAAATATTAAAATATTTACATTCTATAGGATATAAAAAGTCTAAATGGGTATTTGATTTTGCTGCAAAAAAAAGTAACCTTGAAGTAATTAAATATTTACATTCAATAGGATATAGAGGAACAGAACATACAATTAATTATGCTGTAGAAAAAGGTCACCTTGAAGTACTTGAATATTTACATTCAATAGGATATAAAGGTACAGAAGATGCAATTAATTATGCTGCAGAAAATGGTCGCCTTGAAGTACTAAAATATTTAGATTCGTTAGGATATAGAGTAACAGAAGATACAATTGATTTTGCTGCAAAAAAAGGTCACCTTGAAGTACTAAAATATTTAGATTCGTTAGGATATAAAGGTACAGATTAGGCAATTAATTATGCTGCAGAAAATGGTCGCCTTGAAGTAATTAAATATTTACATTCTATAGGATATATAGGAACAGTTTATGCAATTAATCATGCTGCAGGAAATGTTCACCTTGAAGTACTAAAATATTTAGATTCGTTAGGATATAAAGGTACAGAAACAGCAAGAAAAGTCACGTTACCTGTGACGTCATTTTTCGACAAGAAATAAAAAATTAACACTTATTTAAAAAAATTCAATTTTTTCAATTTTTAAAAATTGAAAAAAATTATTTCTTATCTAAATAATTTATACACAACATGGATAATATTGAACCCTATTTTTTTTTAAATATATGGTTGAAAATATGGTTAAAAATGAAAATGAGCTAGAACCGGCGTTCTCCTACTACTTACATTCATGCGTCGCAACTTTGTTTTTTGGCACTTGTATGAGTTCATCTGTGATATTTTTTGTTGTTGGTACGCATGTAACATTTACACTTATGGCATAATCCTCGACCAATTTTTCAAATATTTGAAGCCTTTGTCGAATTAGCATTTCACATTGCCCAGCACATTTTACAGGTTTGTCACGTGTCAATTTAGAACTTAACCAACTGAATACACTATGAGAATCAATTTTCATAGAGACATCACTTGAGTTCCATTTCAATTCCATAATGAGACCTTTTTATCCAATTCAGCCACGTTGATGTGCATTGCATCAGACTTTAGTTGAAGCCATGTTGCATCTTTTATTTTTTGTCACCCTGCATTATTACTACTCCTTTTGCCGGGCGAACTTGCATTATTGCATTATTACAACTCCTTTTACCAGCAAACTTGCATCACACCTTACAGTTAAAGATGCATTAGGTTTGACATTCCACAGGTCTTTTGCTTGATCACATTTGATAAATTTATCCACAACTTCCTGCATCATTTCATTTATGCACTTATTCGTAGTACGTTCATCCAAACCTGCTTCGTTTGTACATCTCTTTTCAGTTCATCACACAATTTTGTTAAATTTATACCTATAATCATGTCGTAGTTGTTTATTACTTCATCCACACATAACACCAAAGCATCCACCAAGCACCCGGTTGGATGGTGAATTTTAGCAACCCGTTGGATGGTGAATTTCAGCAACAACTTCTTTGCCATATTCACTAAATAAACTACTTTATAGTCAGATGGTAGTAACTTCTTGGTGATGATTGATTTCGAGTAACCAGTATCCGCGAGCGCTGTAGTGTTTCTTCTGTTTATTACCAAGTCGATATTAAGTAGTATTGTTTTGGGATGAGTTCTTGTAGAAATACCTAATGCGAACTTGTCCCATTTAAAGTGATCCCTAAGTGCTCTAAAAATATGATCTCATATGAAAGAGCATTAAAAAAAAAACGTTTGCTGTATATTATTTTTTCTAAAACATAATAATGAATACACACCAACAAATTTAATTTTCAAAAAAGCGCTTTTCTTCGATTAAAAAAAATGTGTCTTGTCCAAAGTTTATTGACTCTCCTGCCTAAAAAACTAACCTTTGTACTTCAAATTAAACTAAGTAGATTATTGCAAACATATTATTAATAATTAAATCTAAAAGTAAAGTTTTTTTTTTTAACTAACACATAATTACTTACAAGAATAAACTTTGTAGCATTTTGTGAAAATATATTTGTATATTAAAATTTTTTTAATAATTTTTATTTATATATTTGTGTTATAAGGGCAGTTCCACGACCAAAAATGAATAGAAGTCAAGTTTTAAACTTTTTTTAGTCAGTTTTTAACAAATGAATATTGATGTAGACACATGAAGGTTTATTTAAAATATTTCCTTAGTACAAAAATAAATTTATTTCAGTCATTTTTATGGTTTCGAAAGTGACGGTTATTCTCGTTTTCGCTTGATAGAAAAAAATAATTATTGTAAAATGTTTTAGTTAATATATGTTAATTTAGCTATATTTTTTTGGTTCAAATTAATAAGGTTGAATAGACATTTTATTAGAAATTAAACTAAGACAGGGCTCGAATTAATGCAAAAAAATCTAATCGCAAAAAAATATATATTTTTTGCTCCCCTCTCTTTTATACCTCGCAGGAATGTGCCGTAAGGGGTAAGAGGGTTGCGTTAGTATAAAATTGTCTCTTTAGCACGTAATTGTTATCTTTTAACATACTAACTTTTAACATCTTTCATATTTAAATGTTATCTTATGATTTTCTTGTTTGGCGGAGTTTAAAATAGCATAAGTTTCTGTTAAAATTTATAATTTAAAGTTTAAGTTGCAGTTACAGTGTAAAGAGCAAGTAACGTATTTAATACTATTAAGTAATTGTTTAATACTTAAACAATTACTTAATAGTATTAAATACATAATACTTAAAAAAGTAAAAGTAAAAAAATAAGAGTAAAAAGCAAACATTACTATATTTCAGTGACGGATTCAGGGGGAGGATGGGGATTTGCATCCCCCCACACCACCAGAATCAGAAAGTCTTGAAAATATCATAGAAATTGAGGACCTTGTTTTTTGCTTTTTTTTAAGGAGTTGCAAACATGGCGCAAAATTCAAAAATATTTCAACATCCCCCTTCACCAAAAATTCCTGTATCCGTCACTGCAATATTTAAACCACTTTAATTAGTCATAGAAAACTGTTTAATACAATCACACTAACGATAAAACACGTGTTTTTAATGAGTATTTAAATGTTATTGTAAAAAGTTATAAAACAACAATAAAACAAAAAGTTGTCTTTAAAATATAAATAGCTTCCCAGCGGGCATCGAACGTCGATTGGACATCTAACAGACGTCCAAAACAGGTCCGTCCATCCGTTTAAAGAACCGGACGTCCAACAGACGTCCAAACGTCGTATGAGTTCATTCTGTTTCAAATATAACACTGACTTAGCGCCATGTTGTTTGGGAAACATTGTGATTGGTGAAATTGACAGATTAAATATTCTTCCAAATATGCCATTTTTTTTACGAGCTGATGAGTTTTCAATTTTTTTTTTTTTGTTATACAAATTATTTTTTTTAACAACAAATTTAAAATGAAACTCTGCAAAAAACGTTGTAAACAACGAAAGGTGGGTTTAAGTTTTTACTGCTTTATCAATTTTGTTTTTCATTAAATTGTATATAAATTATATAAAATGTTTTTCATTAAGTATATAAATATGACTTGTAAATAATGCTATATTATATAGAGAAAATTCCAGGAGTGAAATTGTTTTTTTTTCATTGTTATTGTGTGTATTTAATTTATTCAATTAAAATAAATTTTTAACGTTTAATATACTTGATAACGAGAGTATAAAAATTCCTTCAAAACATTTTAATAGTAAAATTATTTTACAAAGATAGAAGAGTTAAATCCATAAAAAGAAACTTTTATTGAATTGCACACACACACACACACACACACACACACACACACACACACACACACACACACACACACACACACACACTTTCTAGATCGATTTGTAGGTCAACTAAACAACCAAATAAAGTCTAAATGGGACATCCGGAAGACGTCTTAGCGACGTCCTTTTATTAGCAAGACGTCTAACGGACGTCCGTTGGACGTCCATATGACGTCTACACTCTAAGTCCATTAGAAGTCTGTTTTGGACGGACGTCTTGTGTTACATTTGGTACGTCCATTGGGCGTCCTATCGACGTTTTTCTAGACGCCCGTTCGTCCAAAAAAGACGTCCTATGGACGTTCTCATGTCTACTAGGTTGTGTTAATGTAAAACAACTTCGTGACGCTGTTTTGTTGCTGTTTCAGGGGCGTGGTGGCCCGAGAGGCAATGCGGGATTCCCACATAAACTTTTCACTTTTTTATTTAAAAATGGGCCTTTTAGCAATTTCTACGTTTTCTACATTTTAAAGAAAATCGATACATATATTTATATTTACAATGTTTATGTTTGCACAAATTAAATTTAATTAATCGCTTGATTTAAAGTTGTTATCTTTCACCCCTCTCAAAGACCCTCAAAGACCTTCTGTTTTAGCTATGTAGTCGCGCTAGTTTTCCTATGAGCGCGATTAGTATATTAGTATTTTGCATAATAATAAGGTTGGTTTGAAAACAAAGCAGATGTATGAAGACGTATTATGATATTTTTTTCATAAGAAACCATATGAACCCATAAAAGGTTTTTAACGAACGTAATGTTTACAAAAAAAAATGCAAGAATGTGTTGCGTTTTAGTGGTGTTAAATTTTAAATAAAGTTTTTTATAAATAAGAGTTCATGTTTTGCATTTTTATAATGATTTAAAATCGATAAAAACCTTAATTATAATAAAACAGTTTTCGTGTTTTTATATAGTTTTTATTATTGTACGTAGTATTTCTGTTTTAAAAGAACTTAAACAGTTTAGTAACGGCGCATTTGTTTCTAAATAAAGTATTCTGCATTCATTTATTTATTTCAGGACAAACTTAACGTAAAGCAAGGTAAATAAATAAATCACTCCGTAATATCCTGTCCTCAGACAGGTTAAAAAAAAGACGATGGCTGTGCAAAAAGTTCATTTAAAGAAAATATGTTTTATGAAAACTTTTTTTTTTGGAGTTATATAAATACACATTATAAATATACAAACATACATATATATTAAAAAAATTATCCAAGTAAAAGGCGGCGTCGTTCATGGCTTCCTGCTGCAAATAAATCAATAATCTCATCTAAAGGGATTTCCTCTAAAATATCTGCATTGTAGAAACATAGTAACGTATCTCGCGTATGTTCTTGGGTTAGTTTGTTTCTTAACTTGCTTTTCACATGTTTAAGAGCAGAAAATACTCTCTCAAACTCGTCAATGTCAACACTAAGAGTCAAAATATGGTGATATATATGAAACTTATTTTTCATTGCCAAAGATCCACCTAATGCTCTTCGCTGCAGAATGTACCTAAAAAATGGAAAAATAACCATCATTAATTTCAAAATTGATTAAATAACTGCACATAATAAAATCTAAAAAACATACTTGTAGGTGCATACAAGGCATTGGTACACGAGATGATTCTTTTCTTTATGAGCTCCTGTTTTGTAGTTATTTTCTGGCATTACGGGTTCTTCGCTATCTGAAGTTTCCGTTTCGCTATCTTCCATTTCATTGTCGTCATTTATTATAACGATTCGACGTTTATTATAACGGATCTAGTTTCATGATAACATATACATTTTTTTAAAGTACCTATAAATATAATAGTTAACATGCAAATATTTTACCACTAATTTTACCATTAGAATGTATATGTACCAAATATTCCTTTAACAAGGTTAAATAATTATGAATTAATCAAACAAGGTAATTCAATAGTTTAATATTAGTATTTTTACCTTGCAATATGAATCAGCATATCTCAAAAAGTGGTCAAATTTTTTTCCAGTTTCTTCCAATTTCAACAGGGTTGCAGAGATTAATTGATTTACGCTGGAATAATCGCTATCTCGAAACTGCATTATTGACATTAACTCATCCACATAAGACATCATCTGGGAATAAAATATAGCTAAAACTATACTCTCCTTTTGTAGAACTTGTTGAAGAAGCGCAAAAGCAGTTTTTTTTTTTTTTTTTTTTTAATTATTTTAATTCACCTATTTAAGGCCGAGAAGGCCACTACAGACAAGGAGGGTACTTATTTGTGGTTATAACTCTCTCTCAACTCTATAACTCTGAAACACGAACCTTGACGAGCAAGGCCGCTGCGCGGAGAAACGAGTTGAGCGCGGTACTACCAGGGACGTGGTGGGGATCGAACTCGGAACTACTCGTTTATGAAGCGAGCACTTTACCACTACACCACTACCGCATAGTTCCTTGCGTTTCCACATCAACATCAGTGTCAGCGGCAATTAAGTTCAAAGTAGCGATTAATTGAACAATTAATCCATCTTTAACTTGCTTCTCGGCATCCTCACTGTTAAATCTACCTATCAAACTAGTTACAGCTTTGCAACTTCCTTGCCACTTATGCGTAAGAAACTTAGCTAACTTTTTACTTCCACCCTGATTATGCTTGCTTCCGTTGACTGTATTCACAAATACTGCACATCTCTTGTAACCTGCATTTACAAAGTTAAATAGGTTTTGAAGCATAGAGAACAGCTGCTGAACCGAAAGATGATCAATGAGGCTACAATGGTCAACAACAGCAAGGCTAAGACGATGTGAATGACACCATATGTGTTGATTTACATTTTTAGTAGCTCCTCGAAAATGGTCCGCAAGCTTCGTCATCACTGATGCCCCATCAAAGAGCGCAATGCATTTTGCTTTCCAGTCAAGGTTTTTTTCGTCCAACATATCAGATATGTCTGTAAATAAATTTGTTGCTCTTACACGAGTTATTTCACACACATCAATCAACCTCTCTTCAATGATATTGCGTAATGGAACGGAGGAAACGTATTCATCGATTGCTTCTTGGTGTTGCTTCTGAACGGTACAAATTATAAGACACATCTGGTTGCATAGAGCTATATCTGTTGTTATTTCAGCTTGTATACTAAAAACTCCATTTTTATTTATTAAGCTGATAATTTGCTTTCGTATTTCAGTAATAAAAACTTTCACACAGCAAAATCCAAGATTCTAGGTTAAGAACTTTTGTTCTTATTTTAAGAACTTTTGTTCTTATTTTAAGAACTTGATTCTTATTTTAAGAACCTGATTCTTGTTTTAAGAACTTGATTCTTGTTTTAAGAATTTGATTCTTATTTTAAGAACTTGATTCTTATTTTAGATTTCCTTTCTTATTTAAAGATATTTCAATAAAAAACATTGTTCCTAATTTTATAATATTGTAACATTTTGCTTGTATATAATATGTATATATATTTATATATGTATACATATTATATACGAACAATATTTGTGTGTTTATATATATATATATATATATATATATATATATATATATATATATATATATATATATATATATATATATATATATATATATATATATAAGAGTCGTATACTTCAAGAATTTTATTGAATCTGCCTTTAATAAATGCAATATTCATATCTGCAAATCTGCATAAATTTAAACAGCATAAAAGTGAATCTTTTTTATGGGCGACGTAATAGCAGAATAATATAAATGTAAGGTGCAAGCATGCATAAGAGCGATTTGGTTTGAATTGCTCTAAAGCTGTGCACTTCTTTAAAATAAATGAATTTAATAAAAATGAAAAAACTGCCATGCGACGGATCAAGGAGTTTTTGTGTGGCTAAAGACTCTGCTCCTTCTGCCTATCCCCCCCCCCTCAATTTGTCATTAGGGCCCCAAAATCTTAAAAACCTACAGTCAATTACAAGCGTTATGTTTATGAGCGCATGTTCAAAAAGTTCATAAGAAATTTCAGAGTTTTTTAAAATGGCTGAGGATCTTAGATTTTTTATATAGCAACTTTTTTTAATTTTGGTTTTGTAAAAATTAATGCTGCAACTTATTTATTAAACTCGTGATGAAAGTAGTATTTGGACCAAATGTTGTTTGTTGTACTTAAACCTAGCACCCAATTTTTTCATAAATGGAATAACATCAATAAGACTGTATTAAACCAGCAATATATTTTTCTAAAGTCAAATAGATTGTATTAGTAAAAAGCAAATCTCTTTTAATATTAGGTACGCGGAAATTTTGATTAACGGAACCGATTGTGCTAAAATTTTGTGGCTCGTTTTTTTAACTTTTTTTTAGGTAGCATTAGGCAAACGTATTTTTGTTAAGTATTTTTTTTTAAATATATATACAGATAAATACTTTTATATACAGATAGATTTTTAGAAATACAGATAGATTTTTAGAAATACAGATAGATTTTTAGAAATACAGATAGATTTTTAGAAATACAGATAGATTTTTAAAAATACAGATAGATTTTTAGAAATACAGATAGACTTTTAGAAATACAGATAGATTTTTAGAAATACAGATAGATACTTTTTTGAAAGAAGAAAGATTAATCTTGATTTTTATATAATTTTTATGTTTGGTTACTGAATTTTTTTATGGATTATTTTGGTTCTGAAAAATAGGTTGATGTTCTCACATAAATATGTAGTCAAAGGAATATTGATCCCGGTCTATTTATTATTCAAACAAATTTCAGCATGCAATTTCTATGCACATATCAAATTTCAACGAAAAAAAAAAAAGGAGCAGATAGGTTTCAAAGGGTTCTACTACGCATACTGCATTTTTCCGGTAGTCTTAGTAAAACGTACTTTTGTGGTATTTCTTTTTAAAAAAATATGAAAATAAAGGTTTGTTTTTGAAAGAAGAAAGGTTTAGCGTGATTTCTATATAACTTTTATGTATGGTTACTAAACTTCTTTATGGGTTATTTTGCTTCAAATTTTGCATAAAAATTTAGACAATGTTTTCACTTGAATTTGTAGTAGAAGGAATGTTGATCACGCTCTATTTATTATTTAAACAATTTTCTACATGCATTTTCTATGTAAATGTCAAATTTAAACGAAGAAAAAAAAAGAGAGCAGGCAGTTTACTAAGTGTAACACTTTTGGTACCTAGTTTCTGTTTTTCAGATTTTTTTTCGGTTATAGCAAATTACGGCGGCAGCCGTAATTTGCTATAACCGGCGGCTAGGGGGGCCATTCGCAAAACAATTGTTATTGCGAGAATGTATATTCGGATTTTTATTATTAAATAATAAAATGGAAAAAATTAATGAAGTTTTGTTGGACTCTGTAACAACTAGTAAGTTATATTTTTAAATAAAAGTATAAGTAATAATAATTTTTAAAACTAAATTATGAAGATAAATTTAAAAATCTTTTTTAAATTCTTAACGTTTAAGACTAAAACTTCAGTAAAACTGTTGCTTTTGAATTAATTAAAACTCAATTGAGTTACAATTGAGAATACTTTGATCAAAGTATCAGTAGACAACTTTATAAAAACACCATACATAAATAAGTGTAAAGATCACATACTTTATGTGATGTTACACTTATTTATCTTTACACTTATTTACTTTACTAACAAAAACCTTGTTAGTGTTTTTGAAATATATATTCATCATCTTATTATCATTTTAAAATAAAACCATTTAAGTATTGATCACAATAGCCTGTTTAATAGGCTATTGTAAACAATAATTAAAAGATTAAGTAGTATTCAATTTATATATTCCATTATCTTAACATGTTAATAAAGTAGTATACAATAAACTAATGTTAATAGTCAATAACAGTTATAACTTTTTTTATTTAAATACTTTATAAACATAAACTTAATCATTAAGTTAATGTTTTTAAAGTGTTTTAATAATGTTTAAGCAATATTAACAGTATAAAAGATAAAATTGTTATTAACTATTAATATTCAATAACAATTTTATCTTTTATACTATCAATATTATTTTATATTAATAATTTTGAATTATAAATTTCAAATTAATAAAAAATTAATAATAATTATTAATTTATTGTTTTCTACTTTAACTTTGCAGCAATATTTCAAGTGTTAGTTTGTTGTTTGTAATTAGATTTTTTTTATATTTTTATCGTTAATTTTCTGTTTAAGTTTTCATTTTGCTATTTATGATGGTAGAGTTGAAAAAAGTAAACAAGAAATAATAAGGCAGAATTTACACTATTTCTTATTGGAAACAAGATGAAACTGATATTGAACTGTCAAAAGATTAAAAATTCTAGCTAGTTGCTGTTGTTATATCAGGGAAGTTAAAATTTTTGTAATTGGAATATGAAATTAATGTAAAAATGTTCACAGTATAGCAAGTTTTGTAACCAGCAAAATAACTGCCACAATTTTTGTGGCTTGCAAATTGATAGTTGGCTCTGGCTTACCTTTACGTGGTGTCTAATGTTAAAAATTATTCATTTTGTTTCGTTAATGTAATTTAAAAATTAAAATATTTACTAGAAGCCCAGACAAGAAATAATTACATTTTTTATTTCAAAAAACTTTTTTTTGTGTGTGTTTTTTTCTCAGGTTGGAGTGATTAATCTGTTCCTTTACATGATAATGTATGCTCAGATGCATCTTGTAATGTGGTAAAATAGTTTTTTATTCTAATTTCTTTTTCTTTAAAAAAACATTCAAAGACTTCTTTGTTAAATTGTAATTAAATTTTTTTTTTTGGTTCTGATAGGGAAGGGGGATGGCTTGCTCCTCTTTTTATAAAGACAAATTATACACCTCTAGGTGTATAAATTGTTTTTATGAAAGTGGGTGCATAAAGGCAATTTATACATATTATGCTACACTTTTTTATTTCAAAAGGCTTGTTGTTTTCGTGTATTATTTGTTAGGTTGGAGTGTGTATTTCGTCTTTTTTCATGACAAAATGGTTACTCTGATGCATTTTGTAATGTGTTAAAATATTTTTTTATACTAATTTCTCTCTGTTTTTTAAAAAAGCATTTTAATATTTTTTTGTGAAATTTTCATAAAAATATTTTTTTTGAGGTTCATGGCAGAGGAGGGGGGGGGGGAAGTATACCTTCTCTTCCATTAAAGCAATCTATACACCACTAGTTACTCTTTGTTATAGTGTTGAAATATATATTTTTTTGTTTTTTATAATAGATTTAATCATTTTAGTAAAGATTGTAATAATTAAAAGAATGAAATTTTGATAGGGTGTGTTAAACCTTCCCAAAAACCTAACACCCAACTTTAAGATAAACCTGTAATATTTGCTAGTGATGTAAATAAATAAATAATAACTTGTTGTATATAAATATTACTAATTTTATAAAGAAAACACTCTATTTAAAAAAAAAAATTGTTTTTTTGTGAGGTGTAGGTGGCGGATTAGCACCCCCTCTGGATCCCTCCATGCGCCCTAGAAACTGATTTGAAATTATACCTATTTTTACATCTATCTTTTGATACTAAGTTATAGATATTTGAATAAGAGTTGTCAAAGTTATAATAATTTATGTAAGAAAAATTTTTTTTTCGACCACAGTTTTATCAAGAAATCCATAAATTGAAAAATTGCTACTAAAAATGTTATGTTTTTTTTATAGAATTGTCTAATTTTCATCATTTTTTCACCTTTAAAATACTGTCTTTGAGGGCTTTCAAATGATATATAGCATTCTAGTATTGGATCAATTTAAAAAAATCAGTCCATGTACCTATTAATATAAATTTTATTTCTCAAACATACTACAAACACTCTAATATGATATATTATATATACTTATAATTTATGAACCAATAATTTTTTATGAATATCTTATCTATAAACAAGATATTTAAATTAATTTACTTTCAAGAATATCACTCTAATTCTATTATTCTTTTCTTTCTATTTAAAATCAAATTGCGTGCTCTTGTTCATCTATTAAATTGTTTATTTGTCTGAAATCACGCACAAATTACCCTAACTCTTCCAATCTGTAATTTCTTTACTTCTATAAAAAAATTCTCAAAATTATCTTCCTCATTTAGCAATCTTAAATTATATATTCTAAATCATTGTTCAGTTAAGTACAGCATAACAAATCACATCATAAACCAATGCATAAAATCATGACATAGTTTATCATTTTTTATTCATAAATTAATTTATTTTTTATATTCACTTTATATCACTAAACTTACTACTAAAACTCATCTTTTACTACTAAAACTCATCTTTATGTCTTTTTATTTTGGAGAAATGTAATTACTGTTCTTAAAATGTTGGGCTCATTGTAGGTCATTATTATTGCTCTTGGTATGATTATATGTAATATAAATATCAATGTTATTTTACTTCTATTCATATCACTATTACTTATTGTTATTGTTTAATATTAAATTTAATATTTCTCAATATTATTGTTACTAATATTATTGTTATTATTATATTAATATAAATATAATTGTTAACATTAGTTACCTCGTTATAATTGTTTTAATATTGTTATTGCTATTATTATACAATTGGTTTTTACTTAAGATAAGTATTAGTACTATTTCTAAATATCCATGTTTATGTTGCATACATACACATATATGACATATATGTGTGTGTTTTCTTTTAAGCAATTGCAAGTTTCCAAATACATGCAAAGTAAAGTAAGTAAAGAAAACAATACTTTTCAATTAGTAAATTTAGTATTATCAATTAATTTTAATTTTTTACATTTTTTATCCTTATTTTTATAACATGATCAATTAAAATGCACTAGAACTTTGTTCTGGTGCATTTTAATTGAACTAAGTATAGAGTTTTAATTTATTAACCTGGGTAAATAAATTTCCAATTGAGAGAGTTGATAGAGTTGCAGCATTTCTAGAGAAACATCAATGTGTCCCTTATGTGCTATTGGTAAAGAAAATTTTTTTTCATTTGTGATTTTATATATTTATTGGATAAAATCTAATAGTGTTTGAAAATCACAAATCTTTTTTTAAATGAGAAGGTATTTTCAAAACTGCTATGTCCTCTAATGGGTTGTTCTATAAGATTTTTCAGCTTTTTAAAGTTGTATGCTTTTTTTTTTATTATTATTATATAATTCAGACTGTTGGCGACATGGCACATGTATTTAAGTCTTCTGTCACAGTTGACTCAGCAAGAATGAAGACATTGATACACTTTTGCATTATGGAATACACAAGTAGGCAGTTCCTCGCCCACTGGACCTAAAAAGAGGTAGGTGTGCATGCATACACAACCCTTAAATTTAGTAAAACTAAAATGAGTTATAAATTGTCGACATTTTAAGATATGAAAAGATATTATTGTTAAATTTTGAGTTTGTAAAATTTATTTTCAGGTATAAGAAATCCTTATCTGTACGTAACAAACGATCGAGACGAAGTGATTATTATGTGCGGCAAAAGATTATTTCATGAAGTTTTTCATTTTCGTGATGGAACTTATTGGAGTACACTTTTTTTAGACATAGGAGGAGTATTGCCGCTGCAAGCATGAACAATAATAAAACATTCCAAAGAAAAATTTGTTATTTCAACGATTAGAATTGTTGTTTAAATGTATAAATGCTTGTTGAATATTCTTATTATATATCATCCTAATTTTAAAATAATGTTTCTTTTTTTCCATAGAAAAAGTACTTTTGTAATATTGTTTTATAGTTCAGGAGAAATATTATTGAAAAAAAAAAAATCTTATTTTAAATAAAAATTACATTGAAACAAGTAAAAAATGATTTTCTTTAAGGAATATAAGTTCTTGAAACAAGAAAAAAATACATAATTTTAAGAATATAAGTTCTTAAAACAAGAAAATAAGGTTCTTATATTAAGAATAAAAATTCTTAAAACTAGAAAAGAAATTCTTATATTAAGAATAAAAATTCTTAAAACAAGAAAAAAAATTCTTATATTAAGAATAAAAATTCTTGTTTTAAGAATAAAAATTCTTGAAACAAGAAAAAATATATATTTTAGAAGAAAAGTTCTTAAAACAAGAAAAAAAAAATCTTATTTTAAGAATAAAAATTCTTGAAACAAGAAAAAATATTCTTACGTGGCGGACAAGTCATTTTTTTCTTGTTTTAAGACTTTTTTTGCTTAAAACAAGAATCTTGGATTTTGCTATGCATTTCAAAACTTTTAAAAGTGTAGTAACTAAGCCATGTAATTTTTGATCCCCTTCCAACTGCTCCAGATTTTTCACCAAACTTACGTTTTTGGGATGTTTTTTCGGTTGCTGACAGCTGCCTCAAGTGTTCATTAAGCATCGGATCCACTGTTATGAGAAGTTTTAACAAGGCTTGAATGTTTCCATGCCGCAAATAAGGTTTGAAAATGTCGGTAGCATTTTCGTTTCGGCCGAGTACGTACAGTTTCATCTTGTTCGCTATCAATATTGCGTTTATAACCTCTGGATACTGTGTTCTTTACAGAGCTTGGTTGAATAGGATGGGTAAAAGTTATAAAACTTACCTCTCGTCCCGTTGCTGGCCTTTGCCAAAGTTTAATTGAATCACCTATGTTATACAACCTTTGGAGGGATTGAGTACTAACGTGTTCCGATACTCTTGAAATTGAAAAGTCAACTGGATTACTATACCTAGGAACCTCGTCTGTAATTGGTTCCAAGGTATCAGTGGAATCAAATGGTATAGGATTAGTTGATGATGATGCAAAGAATCCAGGGAGAATTTTTGTCCCGATTGTAATATCTTTAACTCAGCTTGGAATTTTTCTTGTTTCTTTCCCATCCGGATTTCTGTTTTTTCATACTTTTCTGTGAAAAAATTTTTGCAAAATACTAAATCACACACTGATACGCACGCAATTAAAATTACACAATTAAAATTTTAATTGAATAAAGTTTACAATTATAAATGAACATAAAAAAACAAAAAAACAAACTTTTTAAGTGCTTTGTTTGAATCTTTATTGAAATATTATGATTAAAAAGATCTCAATAGTAAATTTGATACTCAGATCATTTTACTCAATCAATTTTCCATAGTATTTATACATTGTTATATTATATATTTATACATACATAGTATTTATACATGTCAATAACAATTAAGGTAACCATAAAACTACTCCACGCTATCAATTAAAATAGCTTGCGCACATTTTTAATATATAACTCCCACGAGTTTAAAAATGATATATAACATAAATAACCTTAAAAAATAACGTTAAAACACATTATTTCACAAACTTTTTAAAGTGTGTAGTTTATTATTATACAGGGTCGTCCACAGTTATTTTCGTCACGTCCATAATTACTTTCGTCACGTCCATAAATATTTTCGTCGCGTCCATAATTATTTTCGTCGCGTCCATAATTATTTTCGTCACGTCCATAATTATTTTCGTCGCGTCCACAGTTATTTTTGCCGTGTCCATGATCGTTTTCATATTTCAACAATATAATTTCTCAAAATACATTAGCTTTAAAAAATATTACAAAAGAATTTTTTAAACAAGCATTAATTGCTTAAACTACAAATTCTAAAGTAAAATAAAGTTTAAATATTTTAAAGAATAAAAATAACAAGTTATGACAAATTCAAGTACATATAATCAAGAATCAAATTTTAATGAAATAGTTGAGTTAGAGAGGCAAATCAAAATCGTGCTTCTTATTAGAAAGCAACTATTGAAGCATTGAAACAATAAAGAGGATGGAAGCTAATAAAGAAAAAAACGTTGATATTTCACAAGCTACTAAGCTTTCTTTAAGAACAGTCCAAAATTGGGTAATGAAACTTTCAAATAATCCCGATGCTAAACCAAAAAAACGTGGACCAGTTGCAAAGATTAATACTGACCGTAGAAGAGAAATTGAACTGTTTGTATTGGCAAAAAATTCCCTTACAGCGATGGATATAGGTGAATTAATATCCAAAGAAAATAAATGCTCCACAACAACTATAAAGAGAGAATTAAAAAGTATGGGTTATACTAGAAAGAGATTAAAACCAATTGTAGCTGCAAGAAACTCAGCGATGGTTATAGGACAGAGATTTCTATATTGTACTCATGAGTTTTCTATTAATGATAATGATATAATTTTTATTGATGAAACCGGTTTTAACCTTCATTAATAAAGACATTATGGATATGCATTAAGTGGGAGTACACCTTATATATCTGTACCAACACAAAGGGGAAGAAATATAAGCCTTATATGTGCTATTTCCGTAGAAGGTATTATATCATTTCAAATGAAAGTAGGATCTTTTGATGCTGTCAATACGAAAGAATGGATTGAAAATTAATTGATTCCAGCCCTAAATAATCGAAGGTATGTTATCATTATGGATAACCCAGCCGGCAAATAACGTTGTAATAACGTTGAAATATCGTTGAAACCAAACGTTGAGTTAACGTTGATTTAACGTTTAGAATGAAAGTTTTTTTCAACGTTGATTTTTCAACGTTAAATCAACGTTAAATCAACGTTAGATTCGAACTTTATATCAACGTTGATTCGACGCGAAAAAACGTTACAACAACGTTGAATTTACGTTGATACAACGTTTAAAATAATAGTTTTTTTAACGCTGATTTATCAACGTTAAACGACTGTAAAATACTTTTTCACCATCAAAACGTGCTATGTATGTCAAAATGTATATATGTATGTAACGTGCTATGTGCGTCAAAATATGATCACCATCAAAACGTACTATGCATGTTCATTAGTGTTGCTGTACATTATCAAGGTATATAATGAATATTAAATCTATTCATAGTATATAATTAGACTATTTAGAACTTTTTCAGTTTAGTTCAGTTAAAATAGCTAGGTATGATTAAAGAACGAGATAAAACTTGTTTTACTACTGTGATCAAAAAGTAAGGTGAATTTTTTTATAAAATGAAAAAACTTTATTTTTTCTTCCAAATCTGTATCGTCCCCCTCAAAATAATCTCCCCCGGCCCCAATGCACTTTTGCCAACTTTTTTTCCAGTCTTCGAAGCATGCCGAAATATCCTCGGTTGGGATAGCCTTCAATGCGCGTGCCGATTCACGTTGGATCTCTTTAATGGACTCAAAACGATTTCCCCGGAGTGGTCTCTTGAGGTTTAGGAACAGCCAGAAGTCACACGGTGCTAAGTCGGGCGAATACGGTGGTTGTGGAGCAACATGGGTAGAGTTTTTGGCCAAAAACTCACGAAGAACCAGTGCTGTGTGCGAAGGCGCATTATCGTGGTGCAAAATCCAAGAGTTATTGGCCCATAATTCCGGTCTCTTTTTGCGAATAGCTTCACACAAACGTCGCATAACGCTTAAATAATATTCCTTGTTGACAGTTTGGCCAGTTGGAAGGAATTCGTAGTGCACGACACCACAATAATCAAAGAAAACAGTCAACATGACCTTGATTTTTAAGCGACTTTGACGTGGTTGCTTCGGTCTCGGCTCGCCTTTTTCACGGTATTCACTCGATTGGTCGGTTGTTTTAGGGTCGTATGCGTAGACCCAAGTCTCATCGCCAGTAATAATTTGTTTGTAGACGTCTTGATAGTCAGAAAGCATTGCTTCACACGCTTTAACGCGACGCTCTTTTTCAAAGAAATTGAGAAATTTCGGCACCAAACGTGATTTGAGTCTTCTGAGGCCCAAATGATCCTTCAAAATCGCTTGCACCGACCCAAATGATATTCCAACCGTGTCAACAAGGTCTCGAATGGTTAACCGACGATTTGCAAGCACCAATTCTTTGATTTTGTTGATGTGGCGATCATCAATCGAAGTCGATGGTCGTCCGGAGCGTTCCAAGTCATCAACACGTTCTCGGCCTTCTTTGAAGTCTTTGTACCACTTGTAAACAATTTTTTGAGACATAGTCTCTTCACCGAAGGCCTTTTGCAACATTCGATACGTTTCAGCAGCAGAAATATCATTCCGCAAACAAAATTTAATAGCACTTCTTTGCTCAACAAAATTAGACATCGTGAAAATCGCCGAATGCACTTTTGGTACTTCAGAAACAAGCGTAAACAAAAAAAAAATAATTATGAGTTTGAAATGTAATTAGGCGCAAATGTTAATGACATTCCTACCAACTTAAAAATAAAAAAGATTGAACGATTCGAATAAGGCGGGAAGTTTAAATTAAAAATTCACCTTACTTTTTGATCACAGTAGTATTCAAAAATACTTATTCTATTTTTACATATATTTACATGTAATTGAATAAAATCTACACAAATTTCTTCTCTTTTCCACCACCTTTTTGAAATAAAGCGTAATTTAGAAAGTCAAACAATGTTCCATTAACCGAGGGTTCTTTTGGTTCATTGAATACAATAAAAGAAGCTGTAAATAAAAAAAATATATTAAAAAAATCAAAAAGGGAAGATTTAAAAAAAAAATAATGAATGGAAAATGTTACAACTTACGAAGGTATATCTTTTTCAACGCCATATAGATTAGTGTTCTTAAAACATATTTTTCCACCTTTGCCCTTCATATCCATGTAGGCCATATAACTTTCCGAAAATACTCTGAATTTTTAAAAAATTATATAACTGTTAGTTGGTTATTAATAACTTTTTCAAATATTTAATTTAAATAAAACAACCTTTTTAATATATTAAAAATAAATTAATAATCAAAATATAAAACATTTCTAGCATTGAAAAATAATTTTCGGGGTAGCCACATAAAATTTGTATAAGAAATTTTATGTGGCCATTTATTAATGGTTTAATGTCCCTGTTTATACACTTATGGGGTTTGGACAGGGATCAAATAATGTCATTTGTTGTGTTAAATAGCATGCATTTTTAAAGCCATTTTTTACAATTCCATGCACTTTAAGGCGTTAACCAGTTTTGCAGACCGAGAATGGGTATTTTGAACATTATACTTCCATCAAAAATTAAAAAAGGAAGAATTAATGAGGAGCTTTGATCAAAATTTTACCTCTTTAGAGGATAATAGAGGATTTTAGAAGTGGTTTTAAAAAAAAGAGAACTTTAGAGGATTTTAGAGAAGCTGCAGACACCCTGATTATAAATAAGGTAATTCCACCAATTAACTGTAATTGATTTATCTGTAAAAAAACATGAAGTAAATCTAATATTATGCTTGTGGAGACATATTATATTGTGGAGAACCATCCAAACCACACAAGTGGAAAATTTGCATCCAAGTTTCCACTTGTGTGCAAATCTTGCATCCACTTGTCAACATTCTCATTATCACATTTTTCTTTTGTAGTTGTGAATTAAAAATTTTCACAATACTGTTTGCTTTCTTTTAGAATTGAAATAGTTATACAAATAGTTATATATTTTGTATCGACAAAATAACTCTTCTTACCGCATTGTTTAAAAAATAATAATTGTAATGTATAGATGAAATACCTGAAGAGAATTTAGTTTTTATTTGTATAAACTTAAACCAATTCTTCTCTGCATTTTAGTGCAGTCAATGCTTTGGTACCTGGAAGCCGACAGTTTTATCACTAATCCAATTAGATGGAAGTACTTCTTCTTGTAAATCTTCATTCCAAACAGCTCCTTTTCGCATATTCGATTTTGAAAAAATTACATGAACTAATATAAAACGAAAAAACCATAGTATAACTATACTAACAGGCCTTTTTCAACTAGCTAAATTTGAACATTTTATAACCATGATACTTGCTAAACAATAATATTAGTAGACATTATTAGCAAAGATAAGATTTTCTTTATTTTATGAATTTATTATATTTTAAACTCATTTTTATCAATTTATTTATTACTCTATTATTCAGCAGAGTTCTGAATATATTATGTTCAAATAACTTAAGGCTCAATAGCAAAGACAAATAATGAAAGAATACTAGGTTGCTAAAACATAAACATCTACATAAGATAATTATGGAATATTGAAAAAAAAATAAAAATAGAAATACAAAAAAACAAAAATACTCATTATTAATATAAAATATAATAGTATAATATAAGGTATATTACAATATATGACACAATAATATCTACTTTTAATTGAAATATAAAAACAACAAAAGTTAAAAAAGAAAATATTTTGATAAATAATAAATTATCATTCAAACAATTTTCAAGACCAAAAAATAACTTGTAACTTATTTTTTTACTTATCTTTATCTAATAAACATTACTTATTTTTTACTCATCTTCATCTAATAAACATTAATATTAATACCAATTTTAAACATTATTAGAATTTTTTTTTCTCAAAAAACAAAAATATAACATCAGATACTTTTTGGGCTTTTCTTATTTTACTTAAAACATCAACTCAATTCTGGGCTTTTTTCATAACTGAGTTTTAATTTGTAATGTTGAGTTAACACTGAAAAAAAAAAATATTAGCAGACAAAAAGAAAATATTTCTTTATTGAAATATATGTAAATATTTCACTAAAGAAATTTTAGATTGATTTTTATAAATATAAATTTATATCAATCAATCTAAATTTTTTTCTTTTCCGCGACCTTTTCGAATTGAAGCGCATTTTTAGAAGTTAGACAAAATGCCATCAATTAAAGTTTCAGTCGCTCTATCATATTAATAGAAGAAGCTGTTAATAAAAAAGAATTAGAAAAAAAAAGAAAAAAAAAAAAAAAAAACACAAGGAGAAATTTTTGAATATATAAAAAATGAGAATAAAAAAGTTTTACATATCTTATAAAGGTATACCTTTCACTACACCATATAAATTAGTGCTCTTAACGCATATTTCCACCTTTCCCCTTCATTAATTTTTTTTTTTAATTTAAATTGAACTCATTATCAAACAATTTTTTTGGTAAATAATTTAATCCGTAAATAATTTAATCCTTTTTTTTTAATTTAAATTGAACTCATTATCAAACAATTTTTTTGGTAAATAATTTAATCCTTAAAATTCCTGAATAATTAAAAATATTTTTGATTACCTCAGCATTTTAAAGATATTCTATCAATTGCAATTGATTCACCTAAAAAACAACAACAAGTAAAGCTAATATTATCGTTTGAAATTTTAATTATCTTTATACAAATACTCATCATATTTTTAAAGTGACTGATAAAAATGGATTTAATTAAAATCACTTCATTTGTATTAAAAAATTAATATTAAAGCCTTAATCATACATTATACAAGAGTATTTTGTATTACAATCTAAATAGTTGTTGCGATATGTAATTTTTTTATCCAAAATTTAGCTTCTGTAAGCTTTAGAAATTTTTTAAAGAAATTATTGATGAATTTGGATCTACGGGTACTAATGTTTTTATATTGTTGTAATGTTTGTATTCATTCCCTGTTAGTTTCTGCAAGTCAAAATTTTAAGGTGTTTCCATAATAAATTCTGTTGTATCTGAAATTTAATGTTAGTCTGAATAATTTAATTTCTAAAATCTGTTTTGCATTGCCTGTCTTATAACATCTTTACTTGGAACAAAAACCATGTGGTTTAAAAGTGAGCTTGAAGCTATCAACAATGAAGAAAATATTGCATTCGCTAATCCTAAAAATATATTTAACCTGTCAGCAAAATCAGCTGTCAATAATCCAAGTATTAGCATCATTAAAAATTCATCTTTGCTGCATTACATTAATTTTGGTCCAAGTAGTTAAGGATTTTTTTAAATTTCAAAAAACAGAAGTAAATGTTTTTTTAATATCACTTTATCTCTTTTGATTAATGGTGATACTGCACTAACTGATAAAACACATTAACAGATGTAAGGCCAGTATAAAAGTCGCAAGATCTATTGTTTTTAAAATAAATGTTTGTATACAAGTAAATTGCAATAACACGATTTGTTTGGATTATGTTTATATACAAATTTGTCTGTTTTCATAGTAATAACTGATGTTAGGTATGCGGAAATAGCCGTTTTACGGAATCGAATTTTGTGCTAAAATTCTGTGCCACGTTTTTTGAATTTTTTTTTTGAGGTAGCGTCAGACAAACGTTTTGTTGTGATGTTTCTTTTTAGAAAAGTATATCAACATAGATTATTTTTGAAAAGAAGAGACTTAGATCTATATTTTTATGAATCAATTATGTAAGGATGATTTACTTTTTATTAACTTTATAGATATTGAAAATTTACTTGATGTTGTCACGTGAAATTTGTATTGATGGAATGCTGAGACATTTTGCAAAACTACTGAGACATTTTTTTACATCCTTTATTTATTCACCTGCCAAATTTCAAGAAAAAATAATATGTAGCAGATAATTTAAAAAGTGTAGCAGTTTTGGTATGATTCGCGATGGGTGTTGTTGTGGTTGGGGGAGAAAGTCGGAATCTACATACTATGTATATAACAATAACAGTAATAATAATACTGTCATTATTATTGTTGTCGTTATTTTAATAATTTCATTGTTTTATTTTTATTATTCAATCATAATTTATGTATATAATATAAATACACTATATTATGGTTTATTCTTTAATATTCTTTTAGATAAAATAATATTCTTTTATATTCTTTTATATTCCTAAAAATATTCTTTTATATTCTTAATATTCTTTTAGATAAAAAGCATATATTTGTTTAACAATCATTGCTAATCTCATCAATCAATCTCAGATTGATTTTTGTAAACAAAACAATCTCAGAAAGATTTTGAAAATCTTTGGATATTACCATATCTAGTAAGATATTTATGTCTTTAATCGTAACATTTGTATTTAAAAATTTTTGTATAATTTTTGTAGTTTTATTTTTTTGTTTCAAGCAAGGAATTTAAAAAAAAATGTCTTTTTAATTCCTGTCTGAAACTTATGTCTGAAACTGATGTCTGAAAAGTGTTATTCTTTAAACATTTGGATAAAAATTTTAGTATGTTGTCAAATGTGCTAACAGGTAATATTCCATTTTTGTTAGAGAAAATTACGCAGTATTTTAGTGTGGTTATTAATAACGTACCCCATCACAGTACTGTTGAGCAAATGGCTCATGAATTAAGAAGTATATCAGAATTACAAGCAGCAGAATGGGCTATCAATAATTCTCAGCTTACGTAGTAAGTGAGAATTATTGATAGCCCACCTTAAGTCCAAAGATAAATGCCTTTTTATTGCTCTGGATCAATGCCCGTGAGGAAAAGTTGATGATTACATTTTTGGCCATTACATTGTACTGATTACATTGTATTGATTACATTGTAGGGCAGTAGATCATCTAGCTTTTATTTATTCGAGTATTCATTTACGTAATTATGATGAGTGTTGTTAATTGAGTATTGAAAATATTTCCATCACAATATCAGACAGAGTTGCAGTTAACCATCTAACCATAAGCAAAGTTAGTGCAACTTGGGGTAAAACTCTGAATTTATTGAATTTTTATTTGCACCCTCTTGATACAATTGCTACTGAATGTCGCTCAGCGTTGATGTGTCTAGAGACAGAAAATTTCAATTATTTGCCAATGATTATGTAGCTGTCAAAATTGATTTGGCTATGAATAAGATGAGTTTTAAAGACAGTGAAAGCGATCCCGAGGGATTTGTTACTTTTTAAGACCAAAAAAAACTACCTAGGTGTATCATCCCTAGATATCGAGGAAACCGTCTTCATATTTTCTTTTTAATACTTGTCATATATTTATTAAACACTATGATAATTTTCTAAATTTTCTGATCACTAGAACAGTCAAATGTGGCAGTTTGCAAGCAGCTCTGCGAGAAGCATTTTGTAATGCTACCACTTTAAAAAATATGTGTGTGCTTGGTGTATTTGGGAAACTGCTAAGTGGTCCGTGGATGAGTTTTATGTATCAGCTGAGGATGCAAATTTTGATCATCTCACTGGTATTCAGATTCTAAAAACATTTTGGAAACAGTTAATGTTTGCAAATCTAATCCGGCTGCACTGTTTTGCAGAGCAACAGATTTTTTTGGAGAAATGCTTCCCTCAAACGTTTTTGAGCCAATAACATATTAATGCTGCATTGATGACCAGGTTATTAACATGACTTCAGCTTGTCTTAATGCAGTAAAGGATGTATTGATTAGACAATGTAAAAGGTACTTCTCCTTTTTCATTACAGAGACACTCAAGCAGAAAACAGCTAGTGCAAAGTTTCACAATATAGATAGGGAAAAGTTATTTGGTATGTTTAGTGAATCTAAGGGAAGATTCCCTAATACAACAACTTTATATAATTCTTGAATGTAAAGGAATAAGTGAATGTAAAGGAAGATCCTCTAATGCAACAACTTGTTATATTTCTTGCAAAATAAGATGAAAAAATTATTTATTTGATAAATTATCTTGATAGTTTAGATTACTAACTAAGTAAGAAAATGTAATTAATGGTCCATTTTCTACAACATGCTCAAATTCAAATTTTGGAAAAAAGATGAATCTGATTCTGAAGCTAGTGATTATTGCATGAAAAAATTCCAGCTGGCCCCAGATGTTGTATCAGGAGAATTTTTTTTTTTAATGTTAATGTGTATTGTTTGATTTTAATGTTAATATGTATTGTTTTCATAATTGAAAGGTAAGTCCAAAATAGATACTGCAAATGTTAGAACTTGAAAAGTCTTAACATTTGAAAAGTATTGCAAGTGTTGTGACATAAAATTGGTACAGAAGTGTTGTGACTTGCACAAATTATTGATAGACGGCTCTGGCTTACCTTCTTGTGATGTCTATCGTTAAAAAATGATTAATATTTCGTTTCATTACTGGAATTTCAAATTGCTTACTGGGTAAAAATATATGAAATCATCCAAAAAAAATAATTTTCGACACCCTTACGTCTCAGAATTTATTTATTTTTACACCACTTGCAGTCCATATCAAAAAAATAATAACTGCAAAAATTTTTGTTGAAAATACCAATGGATTCCAGAGATATCGTTAGTTGAAATAATGCTGACTCAGCATTTTAGTGATTTTCTGAAGCGACTACAAAGCAACTTTGACATATAGTATCTTCATAATAGCTAGGGGAAATTTCCTAAAATTTGGTACTCTAATAGCTTTTAACTTGAGGAATCCAAAAATAACACTCTTAAGACTCGATTATCTCAAGAAATGCTTCATTTATACAATTTTGTTCAAAATTATTGACTTGTAAGTTAGTGATTTTTGGAGGTAAAATAAAGACTGTGGCCTAAAATCCCGAGTAAAAATTTTAATTGTATATCATTATTTCATCTTAGGTCTACTGAAAAAAATTAGATTCATCAATTGTCTCTCTAATACATGATCAAAATTTGCATTTAAAAATGGTGTCTTTTTAGAAAAATTTAATTTTTGTAACAAAAGCAATCAAAATATTTTTTTAAACATTTATTTGAATAAAACACCAAATAGTGTTATTTATTGACTAGTTTAAATTTAAATAAACATTTAAAGTCATGGGCCAAGGGAGATGCCCTCCCTACCCACGGGAGGCCCCTCCGCCCCCTCCCCAAATCTTCCTAGATTTTTTTTTTTTTACATAAAATGAATAAATAATAGTTAGTTGTTAAAATACATTTTAAAAACATATTTTTTCAGTTTATGTTTGAGAAACGATTTATTTGCGTTACTTCAAATCGATAAATACTTACCTCTTATTTAAAAAGATCTTTTTTACGATTTTAAGTCATAAATTTCAAAAATAAGTAAAATGTTTTTAAAACATATTGACAATAAATATCTTTATGTAGTTTTAGACTAATATAGGCATTGACATAATAAGATGGGAGTGATTTGTGATTTGTTTAAACCCCCACCCCTCCTTCTCAGCCTACAATCTAAGGATTTGAAAAAAATAAAAGACATTTAAAATGCAAATTAGGTAAATAAAATAAAAAAAAAATTATTTTAAGCATAATTAATTTTTTTTGTAACCAACAGTTTATATTCTCCAAATCTAAATCAGTTATGTTGTATGTACGACCTGATATTGTTGTGGGTCTAGAAATTAGGCATATAACTTCAGAATTGAGCACCCAACACTCATCAGTTCTTATTGGCCAAAGAAGTTTTTACCTGGTCCATGTGGATGCATGAATCTGACTTTTATATCAAGCTCACTTACATCTTCAGCAATCTCTACCCACCAAAATCCATTATAAAAACATGCAATATAATCCATTTTTCAAATATTTAATGAAATATCTACATAATGTTTGCTTTTTGGAATGATATCAAATATTTCATCAATACTTATTTTTTTATAACTTATAGTATTTCGAGCAATTGGAATAAAATGATGATACATCCTTGTGCCAGGAACTGTTCTACCACCTAAATATCTTTTTTCTAATTGTGCTTGTGTTTGATCAATTTCTTCTTTTGTAAATAACTTAAAATAAATTCCATTTATCTTGGCTTTACAAAAGGAGTACATTAAATTAACATCTAAAATCTGCCCAGTAGTTATTTGTTTTAGACTTTCTTGACATACTACTTTTTTAACAGTCCCACCAATACCATCACAGGGGATTTACCATGACTGGTAGCAAAAAATACCCATTCAGCATTTAAATCAGTCTTTACTGTGATGACTAAGATTGATAAAATTTTTAAATTGTGCTGCACAACTATCAGAAAAGTATTTCACACTTGATACATCAGGTATATTTTCTTTGATATATCTAGTTATATCTTCCTGAGTCTTGTAAATAAATCCTGTGTCATGATCAACATCTTCTGAAAGGTAACAAAAAGATTTATGTTTGAGAAGTTTGTTCTCTATAAAATAAAGTACAACTGTATAAAGTGAGCATTGACTTTTGCTCCAGTGATAACTTTGAACCTCATCCTGAACAACATATTGATAGTTTTCAGCAAAATCTCCTAAAATTAAGCATTCGTTTTGGTTAAAATTTTATTTACAGTTTTCTAAGTATCTACTTTGTGTTTTTGCAATATATGAATGAGTGGTAAGGTTGTCAATACTGTCACATAATAAATCAATAAATTCATCTAGTGGCAATGACTGTGAAAGTAGTGTTGTACGATCTGTACTCTGCCATTGCTTAAATACTACATCTTCTTTATGCTCATGGTCCATAAAATCCTGCACTAAAAAACTTTTTAACTCTTCAATACCAGGACATTGGTTACATCGATGCAACATACATTCTGCATTTTCAAGAGAGCAAACAATCAATGCCATGAAATCTTTATAACTTTTATTCCACCTAATGGCATCAATGTTGTATTTTAGTGATGTATGCAAACACATACATTGTGGGTACAAAACAAAACTTATGTTTGTTTTTTATATAAAAGGAGGTTTTAAGTCACCAATTTTAAATAATGAAATTTTTTTTTTCAAAATTAAAATTAAATTGTAGGTTTTTGCATTATTTATTCATTTTTTGCAAAAAAAAAAAAAAAAAATCTAGGGAGATTGGGGGAGGGAGCGTAGGGGCCTCCCATGTGAGTGGAGGGTATCTCCCTTGGCCCATGACTATAAATGTCCTAAACTATTCAATAAATGACACTGTTTGATGTTTTATTCAAATAAGTGTTTAAAAAAATATTTTGATTGCTTTTGTTACAAAAATTAAATTTTTCAAAAAAGACACCATTTTTAAATGCAAATTTTGATCATGTATTAGAGAGACAATTGATGAATCTAATATTTTTCAGTAGACCTAAGATGAAATAATGATATACAATTAAAATTTTTACTCGGGATTTTGGGCCACAGTCTTTATTTTACCTCCAAAAATCACTAATTTACAAGTCAATAATTTTGAACAAAGTTGGATAAATGAGGCATTTCTTGAGATATCGAGTCTTAAGAGTGTTATTTTTGGATTCCTCAAGTTAAAATCTATTAGAGTACCAAATTTTAGGAAATTTCCCCAAGCCATTATGAAGATACTATATCGCGACGTTAGAATTATCTTGTGCTATCTCCATGTTTTTGCAAACTGAGAAAATCGATGTCAAAGTTTGAATTTGTTCGCAGCTAAATTGAAAAAATATTTTGAGAATTTAGGTATTTCCTAAGGTTTAAAAATGTTCTATTATTAATTTTTAGATAAAAAACTTTTTAAAATTACGCTAACGCCCTTTTTTTCGCACCCTCTTTTGGAGATAGAACAAAATAACTTTGGTTTTTAGTAAAATTCAAAAATATTATGTTGTTACATCATATATATTAAACATATTAAGTACATTTTTCCACAACGACATGTTAGAAATTGATGAAATTTTGTTCTACCTGCTAATTATTCTTACGCAGTACCATACACTCCTAATTTATGGGCATGGGCCCCTAAATTAGGGGCATGGGCCCCTAATTTAACGGGACCCTTTTCAAAATATAAGACGCTTTTTGTATTACCTAAAAAATTAAGTTTTTTTAAATAAAATGAGGCCCTAATTAGGAGAACTTTTAGAAGAGCCTCTAACGACACTGTTCTTACGACTTGCATTTACTTTAATTACCTGTAGGCGCCGGCCCTGGACAAGACTAAGACGTCTAATTTAAAACGGAAAATTTGGCTGCGTAATAATAATATAAACGTATTAATATAATATAAACGTATAAAATAAATTATGAAAGGTATATAGGAAAGAGTTATGTTTAAAAAAATGTAATAATAAAAGAAATAACATTATGTAACTATCTGATAATTCACAACAATTCAACTAATCTAATCACAAACTCCATGCAAGATGAACTTGATTTTATTTTTCTTATGCCTGTGTATCCATTAATAGAGTTTAACTTTTTATTAAAAGTTATTGCAAATATTTACAAATAAAAAATTGTTACTCAAGTTAACGTCAGGAAGGGCATCAGGTTGTGAAACATTGCTTTAACTCTTTCATAGTGGCCTTTATGTCACTATGGAAAACCATCCAAACCAAACAAGTGGGGGAAAATGAATATAAAAGTACAAAAAAACAAACAAAAAAAACACAAGCTAAACAAAAATTTTTATCAAGATTTCAAAATAATATTATTTCAATGTGTTTTATATTTATATTTATACTAAATAAATACTTTATTTAAATATGTTATTTATATGTATATTATTTATATTATTATATATATATAAATATGTTATTTATATTTACACTAAACATATAACAATCCTAAAAATATTTTGACTTTAATGTTTTGTAAATGTTCAATTTATTATTGTTTTATAAAATGCAATATCAACAGCAGGCATGTATGAATACATGGAAATGATATCATTGGCTTTTGCAACAGATATAGACTGATAAGAAGCACGAAAGCAAGCTGCCATTGGTATATTGGTATTTAATGGTTTTGCAACAATGATTGATGCTGCTTTCTTGACAGACTTATTTATACGAGCTTGTGAATAATTATCTGAAAACGAGGTTTTAAAAAAAACATGGTATGGCAGTCCGTTTCGATAAACAAGATTTTTAACCTTTGAATAAGGCACTAACTTATAACTTGACAAACCAGCGACAACTGAAAAATTCTTTACATCTCCTAATTGCATTTGGTAAACACAGAAAGGTTTTTTACGGTTTACATTTTTAATAGCTCTTTCTAGCCCAAGTGGACTAAATATTTCTGCAGCAGAGAGGGATTTTTCAATCTGACTATGAATGTTGTCACATTCTTGAATGCTGGAATGACCTGGCTCGCAGAACTTCTGTTCAATTACTTTTATTTGTGGGTATCGTATTATAAATTCACACAAAGCTGCTGACATGAAACTATTGCGGTTTTGTGGTACACATGAATCGAACCAAAGTATGAACTTATTTATGTCAAGGTCAGCCATGATTTTCAAAAGCAAACATGTTACAGCACTGGCTAGATCATTTCCTCCACTACCAGCCATGGCTTCGTGCCAAAGGATGCAATAACCCTTCCTGTTAAGCGAGCAATGACCAGTTAAGTTATAATTTGAAAGTTTTCGTTTGTAATAAAAGTTTCCCACATTAGCTCTAGGCAAATTTAAAGCATTTTCAAGGTCAATACAAACAATTGCAGTTTTAGAATCAACATTTTGGCGATCATTTTCACGTTCAGTTTTGGTATCATTCCTTGATTTTATGTGCTTATTATAACTATCTGTTTGTTCATTGCTTGCATTAACAATGTTGCGATACTCATAGCATGTGTCGCATAAATCTTTCTTCGGTTTTTGAAATTCTATATTGAACTCGTGATTAAAGATATAACGATACATATGTTCTTTTGCTGGAGGAGAGACATTTTCATCACAATATATTTTATAAAGATCATACATTCTACCTATATTTAGTGATCCTTCCATGTATTCTTTATGTGTTTTTTTTCTGCTATAATGAGCATCAATTCTTGGGAAAAGGTTAATATGGTCTCGTACAACTTGTTTAGACTCTTCTAGTAACCTTTTTTTAACATGTTTCCCTGATTTTGATTGCAATGGTGTTCCAGTAGTTAAAGATTTATTAAACTTATGAAAGTAAAACACTCTATGGCTGCTAATATTCAATGTTGAAAGATAATATGATTTACAAACTCTATATTGTGTATTAGAAACAAAAAAGCTATAATAAGAAGATGTTTTTCTTCTTGAATTGTCACCAGCAGCTGTCCGACAGCGTTTTTTCTCCAGATTTTCAGTAGTTTTAGAATAGAAATGTTTTTTTCCGTCATCATCTAAGGTCCAAAAGTTATCAAATATTATTTGCACCTGGTTGTACAATTGGAACTCAAAGTTTTTTAATGCAATCAAGAGTTTATAATTTATAGAAGTTTCAAGTTATAAAAAAATCATTTTTTTAGTACGCCATTTTGAAAATTTCATTATAGGTCAAGTACTAAGTTTTTTTTAATAATTTTAGTTCAGTTTGTAGATCAATATGTTATTAACCATATGCCAAAAACTCATAACCTACATGCTTTCAGTTACTGATTTAGCTTGGCCGGGGTAACTTAAATATTTTTAAGTATCGGCCATTTTGCTAGGTAGCCATGACAATTAATAAATTTATTATTTTTTTTTTGAGGGTTCTTATACCTTATAGTAAAACCATATAGAGTTATATTTCATGTATATGTTGTATTTGCTTTGATTATATATATATATATATATTATATCCTATATTTCATGTTATATCCTATATTTCATGTATATGTTGTATTTGCAATGATATCCATGAATTTATCTCTCAAAACTTTAACTGAGTGACAGAGAAAATATTTTTAACTCCATAATAGCATGATATATACAGTTGAACTTCAAAATTTTCAAGATATTAAGTGCCGTCGACCATACGTCGATATTTTGAATTTGTTTACATATATAAGCTTAAAATAAGATATTTAAAAAAATACTCATCAACGGCAATTTAAAAAAAATAAATTTGTATTTTTAATCAAAAACTACTATATTTCATAAAAATAGATAAAAAAACTTATAGGTAAGACTGAATTTGATAAAACTAAGATGAAAAACGTTGGGTCGACTCGATTTTGTCGACTTTCCACTCAAGTCGACTTTCCGTTGAAATTTTTTACACGATTTGACGACTTTAAGGCGATCTAGTCATATATATATATATATATATATATATATATATATATATATATATATATATATATATATATATATATATATATATATATATATATATATATATATATATATATATATATATATTATACCTAAACATAGCGCATTTTACTAATATCTGAACGACCGTGCATAAATTTAAAACAAGATTTAGAATTTAAACCTTCTAAAAAACGCAAGCGCAGCTGACAAGATGTTTCAAAATTGGACTCTGCGAAACTCAAAATTTTTAACTAATCAAAACAGGAATCGATCCCGTTCGTTTGAAGCATTGAATCCGCCATGTTTTGAACACTTAACCTATGAATTAACCAAAAGTTTAGTGTAAAACCTTTTTTCTGATTTTTGCGTGATTGGCTTGCTCCCCTCAGAGATCTTTCTGATTGGGCTAGCACCCATCAGAACATGATTTGATTAGCTTAAGAAACCAAGCCAATTAAAAATAGCTTCTGAGGGGTGCAGGCCAATCAAAAATAATTCTGAGGGGAGCAGGCGAATCAGAAAGCGGTTATACGGGAGTTTGCTAGTCAAACCATCAATATATATAAAATACGCTAGCCTTGAACGCAAAGTTCTACACAACAACAAAGGTAATTATTTATTTATTTTCGACTTCCTTTACAAAAAATGAAATCGCAAATTTTGAGTTTAATAAACTATTTTAACAAATTAATTTTTATTTATAAAAAAATGAAACAAAATGGGAAACTTTACTTGTTGAAAGTTGACAGGTGCTGGAGCACCCTTTACCACTCTAGATCCGCCCCTGATATATATATATATATATATATATATATATATATATATATATATATATATATATATATATATATATATATATATATATGTATATATATATATATATATATATATATATATATATATATATATATATATACATATATATATATATGTATTAAACATGGTTATTCTTAATATTTTCAAAGCAAATATATTTAACGTTCTTTGTTTTATGTTTAAATGCAAGTTTAATGCATGTCCTGTTTCTTTTCATAATTTATATTCAATGTAAGAAAAAAATAAATATAGGGGAAAGGCGCCTATGACGGCATACTTAACTTTGAAGCTTCATTATTCAGGATCCTGAAGACCAAGAATAAAAGTTTTGATATGGAAGTAGTAGGAGATTGCCAGTTCTGGCTCATTTTCTTTTTCAACCATATTTTCAACCATATATTTAATTTAATATAAGGTTCATTTTAATCTATAGTGTGTATAAATAGTATAATTAAAAAACAAATTTTTAAATCAATTTTTTAATTTTAAAAATTATTTTTCAAATTAGTGCTAATTTCGTTTCTTGTCGTCGCGGAATATTCTTGTGTGACGTCATAGGTCACGTGACTTGTCATTGCGCATGCGCGGGATTTTTTTTTTTTTAAATATTTTAAATTATTTTATTTTCAAATTCAATTATGTGACGTTCCCTTAATCTCTCTAAATATATTTTATAATTATCTAATCTTTGTTGTTGTGTTAAATCTGTTATTTTATTTTTCTTATTTAACATTGAAATAAGTGGAACTATTCTTTTCATTATATTAATAAAGTTATTTATGTTATTCAAATTTTTTCTTGTATCATTTACTAGGATTGCTATTATAAGACGAAGTTGTCGTCGTTACAGTGGTATTTGTATTAGCATTTCCAGAAGTAGCTGATACGCATATATTTACATTTACATTGGAGTTTTCTATCTTTTTTTATATGCAAGATAACTATTTAGAGATTTTGTTATAGATTTTTGAATTTTTTATTATCAACCCATAAGTTAGTAGTATCAGAATATCCATACCACTTAACTAACGATTTGTTTCCTTGTTTACGAATAACTTTTTCAATTCTAAATGTTATTTGATTCGTTTTTTGTAGTTCTTGTTCATAAAAAGTACCTTGTATTTCTTCACCATTGTAATCAGTTATTTTATAAGTTGGTGGATCTGTGTACTGAACTTGTGATATAGTAAAGACCTCTTCAGTCCATCTTGGTGTGTATCCTTTTTCAAACGCTCCTTTCTTTTTAGTTATTCTCACTTTATCACCTATTGAAAACTTGGGTTTAATAGGATTTAATAGGATTTTCCACTTAGATTTAGAAATATTATATTCTCATTCTTTTTATTGCTTGCTTCAGCTGGAGTCATTTTAATTGAAGAATGCTTTGTGTTGTTGTATTGATTTACCATTTCATCTAAAACATCAATGTATTTTCTAGTAGAGTTTGCAGAGAAGTATTTGAACATTTTTTCTTTCATTGTTCTATTCTATCGTTCAACTACACAGCTTTTTTCTTCATTTTCAGTTGAATAGAGCTGCACTTCTAATGTTTTAACATGCTTGTTATAAAATTCCAAGCTTTTATTTACCTATAATTTCGTACACTTTCTATCTTTAAATATTTTATTGAATGCATTAGCAACTTCAATTCCTGTCTTATTTTTCAACAGAACAATCCATCCATACTTTGAAAATATCTATCACCATCAATAAGTATTTTATACCGTCATTGAACTTGGAAAAAGTTTGCATGTCAACTAAATCAGCAGCCCATATTTCATCAATCCCATTTGAAATTACTTTTCTTTTTCTAAAATTTTTTACAACTGGTTTATGAAGTTCGTTTGCAAGTACATTAGTCCACTTCAGCTTTTTGCTTTTTTTTGTTGATCGCCGTTAGTTTTTTGACTTTACACCTAATCCAAACTTTGCTTTAGCAGATATGATAGGTTTTATAATCTTTCTTTCTTATTTTTCACGTGGTGTTGGATCTTGTATAGCATCCTATATAGTTCAATCATTTGTTTATCAGCTAAATTTCTATGCTCTTTATCTGGAAAATGCTTCTAAACGAGATCATGAATATAAGCTGCATTATCAGCTTGATCTACAGGCTTACTCCATTCTTTATATGCATCAGTCGAAGTTAATCTTGCATCTAAATTAGTACCAGGTCCTGCAAAATTCATACAAGGTAAATGCATTTCTCCTGGAAATTTTGCCCATGATAACTTTTTACTCTTTGTAAATGAATTAAGCGATTCTACTAAATGACCTCCTTCAGTTCCTTTTGTAAATTAAGTTTTTATTGTACCACAATTAGCACAATTTTTACATAGCATGTTTCTATTATTTTTACTTACAGCATGTTGTAAGTTTAGTGTATCTGTTTTACTTTTACATTTAAAGCAGTACATTTTTATTTACTTACTATTTTTTTTATTACATTTTAATTATAAATCTATGAAAACGATATAAAAAATTCTTTATATCAGAAAATGGAAGTATTAGATTTGTCATATAATGTAAATAAAATTAATTGTCATAATAATGAGTTATTACCAAAATGTATAAGAGGACTTATAGTTGGGAAGTCTGGTTATGGAAAAACAAATTTATTATTAAATTTACTTATAAAACCTGATTGGTTAGACTATAGTAATTTACAAGTTTTTGGAAAATCTCTTTTTCAACCTGAATACAAAATATTAAAAAGTTCTTTTGAAAAAAAAGTACCAAAAGAAGATATTCTTAAAGTATTTAAGTTACAAGATAAAATAGATAAGATGGATATTAGCCCTGATCTTGTAATTGAAGTTCATTCAAAAAATTTAAAAAATAAAATAGATATGGAGTGTCAGTTTTATGAAACAGCAGATGATGTACCAGAAGCTGAAGATCTCAATCTTATTAAAAATAATTTAATGATATTCGTTAATTTACAATTGAAAAAGCAAAATAAATGTGAAAAACACTGTATAAGAGGAAGACATAGCAATGTAGATTGTTTCTATTTAGCGCAAAATTATTTTATGCTACTAAAGAAAACAATAAGAGAAAATGCAAATTTTATATGCTTGTGTAATCAAGATTCAAAAAATGTAAATCATATTTATAATGATCATGTTTCAGATGACATGTCAAAAGAAGAGTTTAAAAACTTTTGTAAAATAGTTTGGTCGCAACCTTATAAATTTGTTGTTATTGCTTTATCATCAGATGTGAAGAATGGAAATAATAGGAATGGTTTTGATAGTATAGTAGGTTTGAATAGTAAAGGATATATATATTTACATAAATATATATTTATATCTAGATCCATTCGTGATCTACAGAATCCAACCTAATACTGGTATATATTATTAAATGGAGCGTTTTTACCTAATATTAAACCTTTTCCTACTTTTTCATATTGTTTATCGTTTCTAGTTTCCTTTTCCATATTGTTTATCAGTTCTAGTTTCCTTTTCCATCATAGTAGTAATACCCATTTCCTAAATATCTTTCTTTTTTCTATTCATTTATTAGTAATCCTTTTCCTACTTTTCTTACTTTAATAGATCTTTTATCATCTTTCACATGCAAAATACCATTACCAGCAATCTTATTTACTAAGGTGCTTCCAGCAGCTGCACTTATTCCTGTTACTAATCCTGTTGCAACAGCAGGTACAATTTTTGAAGCTAAAAAACTTCCAACTAATCATAGTAATGATAGAAATCCACCTTCCACTTTAGAATTATGCATTAGATTTTCTTCATTTAATTCAAGTGTTATACCTTTTCTATTTTTAAATGCATTGACTACTTTCTAATTGTTTATGTGTTAGCTATTACATCTTTAGCATTTTTATTATTTAGATTTTTAAAAGTTAATTTTATAGTAATTTTTTTTGAATTATTCTTAAGTTCTTTCTTGATTTTATTCTTTGATATTCCGAAAGCTTAACTTTAATACTTTGATAATCTGACATTTTTTATATATACACATTTTTTTAAATCTATTTTTTATTTTATAAAATATTTATCAATTCTTTGAGAAGTGCTACTTGTTCTTTTAGAATAGATTCTTGCTCACATTTAAAAGTTCGTTCTTTTATATGAAATTTCATTGTTATTTTTTCTCCTTGCACATCAATTAGATTTTCATCTTGATCAATTAACGAAGTTTGCATATCACGAATATCTGCTCTTAGAGATATAGGTAAGTAAATTGGGACATTTTGTTTTTCTACAAGTTTAGCAGAAGCTACAGAGGGATAAAATGTATAAATAATATTGCTAGGTGAATTATCTTAATAAGATCCTGATATAATACTATTTATTACATGCATAGTATTAATATGATTTATATCTAATACTTTTACAGATTCATAATCACCTGCAGTATATAATTTACTTTCAAAACCATAAAGATTTCTGGTTGAATTTGCAATTGTAAAATCAACTGCAAAATTTGTTGCAATAGTCATTGTAACTTTAAATGTTGTTGTATTTTCTACAAAAGTAATTGAATTCATAAGAAGCTGAGAAGCAACTAATTTTTTTTGCATCCAGTCATTGATTGAAGTAAGTTCATATACCCCTTCTGAAATATTACGATTAGCTGTCGATGGTTTTTTAGTAGTTGCATCATAAGTAATATAAGTAAATTTATTCTTGTTTTCAGTAATATTATTAAGTAAATGATATGTTTTTAAGCTTATTAATGCCATTTCATACTCTTTTCTTGCATCAAGTGGAATAGCTGGTAAAAACTTTCTTCTTATTGTTAAAGTAACTCCTCCAATAGATATATCCATTTTTATATATATTCTATTTTTTAATATCGTTTTCAAATATAAAAAAAATTAATTAACTTTGCTGCTTTATTTCTCTTAGATGAAATTTTACTATTATTCTTCCATTACTAAAATCTATAGAATTTTTATCATCATCTATTACTTCAACTTTCATTTCTAAAAGTGTTTTTGTTTTTAACGGAAAATAATTTCTATGATTTGGTTCTTCAAAAAGACTTACACCTGATGGTCTAGTCATTGGTAGAAATGAATATATTACGTTAGTGTTAGTACCATATATATTTATTCCATGTACAATATTAATTAAAATGTAATAACACATTATTTTTGATGAAATTTATATAGTTAACATATTATAACTTAATTAAAGCCATTTCATACTCTTTTGTTTCATCTAATTGAATATCTTTTTCATTTTATTTAATTTTAAGAATATTTGATCCATTAATATTATTTAATTGAATATATTTAGATTTTACATATGGCATTTTATATAATCACAAATTTATTTAACATATATTACTCATATTCACTATCTAAATCACTGCGTGATCCTTTCTGGTACTAAATGTACAACTGCATCTTCTAATTTTACTTGTATAGATTGAATCGTTGAGCCTATATAAACACCTTCAATTCTTAAACACCCTTTAATATAACATCTTTTTTTAATAAGATTATGTCCTGAAATTTCATTATTATCTGCAGATCTGAATAAATTATCCATCTTCAGATCTTCTGTTGGTATTTTTGCAAATATAACAGGAGGTTTATTATCATTATATTATAGAATTTTTAAGTTGTCAGTATTAAAATTTTTCACTTTTAATTGTTTGTCTTTGACTTTATCTCTACAAACTTTCTCAATAGATTGAATCATTGCAATAAATTTTTCTTCTTCTTCAGTCTTTCCTTTCATCTCATTAAAACATACAAGTGGAATTGAATATCTAGTCAGTTTCTTCATTTTTGGATCTCTATTTTTACAAACTCCGTATGAAAATAGTTTAGGTGTTTCTAATGATAAAAATGTTTCGCCTTTATAACCAATTATCATTTTTTAATAATGGACAGGCTTATAAAAATTAATGACTTCACCAGCACATAATTTTGTCTCATCAAAATTTTTAATATCTACAAATGACATTTTTTATATATAAACAAGAAAAATTATTTATACCATTTTAATTTTTTATATTATTATGTTGTGATATATATAAATAAGCAACTGATATAAATAAATAAGCATCTTTATAAAATGAATAAAATGTTTCTGAATATTGAAAATAGTAAAATAAAATAAAAAATAGATTTAATATTTAATCAGAATTTAGATTATACTCCATCTTTCGTTAATAGTAAAAAATATAGAGTATTTGCGCAGCAAGATTTTGTAGTTAAATCAAATTCATATAATAACATTTCTTTAAAATGTGGAGTTAATATAGATGAAGTGTATTTATCACTTGCACTTGCAGAAAAATACAAGCCATATTTAAACTTACTAAATTCAGTAGTAGCAGAGTCTATTAATGATATTATAATAACTTTATATAATAATGATAAAAAAGGTATAAATATTAAAAAAGGAGATTTTTTATTGTTTTTATCTTATAATTTTATCTTATAATGGAATTATAAATATAATCAGTTTTATATCTAAAAATGTAAAACCAAAAGAAGAACCACAAAGCGATAAAGACTCTGTTAAATCTATATTATCAAGTATAGATTTAATTACTGATAAAGTATGTGATAAAGATAATACTAAATCTGACAAAGATAAAAACAGTGATCGATCACAAAGTAATCAAGACTCTGTTAAATCTATATTTAATTTTGGTAAATATATGTATCGGAGATTTAATTATCATAAATATAACTTATTAAAATAACTTACAAAAAATTTTTCTTTATAAAAAAAATGGAATATAATAGGGACTATAATAACAAATAATGTAAAAATGAAGAATGTAAAAGTATTTATCCAGAACTTAGCCAGTTTAGAGTTGATCCAACTGCACCACCACTATCTATAAATCAGCGATATCGATTAGATAAGATAAGTGAAATTCAAAGTAAAATAGAATGAGAAAGAGAAAGAAGAGCTATGTTGAGTAAGAAGTATCATAGAGCTGTAAGAATCATTTCAGCAATTGATAATTCATTACTAGCTAGCACTATGATATTAGGAGCTGTTGGTGTAGGTCTTTTATCAACAATAGTAGTAGCATCAGTTTCTATTGCACTTGAAGGAGCTGTATTAGGTATTGGTTCAATGTCATTAATAGGATCTCAAGTAATTAAAAAATTAATTATAAAATCAGAAAAGCATGAAAAGATTAAAGTATTAGCTGATGCAAAATGAAATACTATAAGCGACCATATTTCTAAAGCTTTAAAAGATGGTAATATCGATGATGTAGAATTTACAATGATACTTTCAGAATATGAAGAGTTGCAAAAAATGATTGAAGAAATTAAAACAAAATCTAAAAGTGAAATTGTTAACTAACTAAACAATCAATATTTAACCAAGGTAAAGAGAAAGTTATGTAGGAGGCGATGGAATTGTTAGAGAATAGGTTTAATAAAAATCAAAATATTAGCAAAATAAATATTAATTAAATCATAATTTATGTTCAAGTAAAATTTATATTATGTTCAAGTAAAACATATATTATGTTCAAGTAAAACATGACAACACGTTACTACTTATGATTTATGCGAAATAAATTAAAAGAAAATGTTACGTATATAAAAATGTCGTTTTTAGATATTGTAGATCCGAAAAAAAGAAATGAAGCTTTTAAAGAGCTCAAAAGATTGAAAAAAAGTATGTATCAAGATGCAGTAAATGAAAAGCTTGGATATGAGAACATACAGCATGACTTGGGTAATTTATACAAACCTATTATCGATAGCCAATCTGCAATAAAAGAAAATTAAATTAGAAAATAAAGCTGATTTAGCTATCACTCTATCAAATTAATGGATATACCTGAAACTAAATCTGATATGAAACCTGGTAGTAAAATAATTTCATTAGGAGCTATAGCAACAAATTATTTAAAGTCAGCCTATAGTAATAAAAAGGCAGCAGATTTTACATTTGGTATACACTCAGAAGATGAAAAGTTGTATATAGGAAAAAAACCAATATTAGTTAGTAATAATGATATAACTATTGATGATAAAAAATATATTGGAACTAATGGTCTGTGGGAATTGTTAACAAAATCTAGTCTTGATAAAGATATACATATTGAAGATGATCTTGAAAATTATAAAAATATACTGAAAGAAACAGATGCTATTTCTTCTAGTAAATATCCAGGAAAACCTAGATCATCTAGAAGTAAAAAATATAATAAGATAATAAAACTCATTTGGGAAGAGATAACTAGAAAATCTGGAAAAGGAGTTATCATTTCTCCTAGTGATCCAAATGAATTAGTTAAAATCCTTGCATTACGAATAGCTGCATTTGAAGCAGGTAAGACTGGGGCTAGAAATGAGGCTGTTGGTATTTGTGATGAATTATTACGTCAAGGAGAAATTGATTCTGAATATTATAAAGCATTGCAAAACATTTTTAGAATAAACAAAAATAGTAGGTAAATAAAAATGTTAATTGGTGAGAAAAAAGTTTATAAAAAGCATTTTGTCGATGGAAGTGGTATAATTGATGATATTAATAATGTATATAATCGAGCAAAATCTTCAGATTTTTTTAGAGCATTATCTGGTATGAAGACTATGTTGACTAACCATTTTAGAAATAAATAAGGGATCCGCATTTATTAGATATAAATTAAATAAAAATAGTAGGTAAATAAAAATGTTAGTTGTTGAGAAAAGAGTTTATAAAAAGCATTTTGTAAGTGGAAGCGGTAAATTTAGTCCTTTTAGAGGCTTACTTATTAATAGATCGATTAATAATGCACTTAAAATATCACATAATTTAGCTAATAAAGCCATTGCTAGTGATTTAGGCGAAACTTCAATAGATGCTGCAAAAGTAACAAAAGTAAACAAGTACTTGCAAATTTAGCTGAATCTGGAGCTAATGATCTTGCTAAAAATCTAACTAATGAAGTCACAACAAATATAGATAAATTGATGATGGGATCTGCAGTACCATCTAAAAAATTAGGCCATTTAAACGCTATTAAACTGGAAGAATAAGGAAAAAGAGGAAGAGGATTAAATAAAAATTAAGCTATTCAAACGCTACTAAACTGAAAGAACGCTACTAAACGCTACTAAACTGGAAGTAAGAGAGGAAGAGGATTAAAAATGGTATAGTATTTTTTCTAAAATTTTCATTAATAAAAAAATTAATATAAATGAATTAAAAAAAATGTTATGTATATAAAAATGGCAGATTATAGAGATTTAGATTTAACAGAGCAACCCTTTATTGATGATAGTATTTCCAGATATCAATTTGAAGAATATTCTCCACCAACTGGTAAAAATATAAATGATACAGTTCCAATAAAAATTAATATTGAGATGACAGGTTCATTTCTTAAACCATCTAAAGCTTATATACAAGTTGAAAGAAGACTTCTAGCAGCAAGTGGTGCATCCTATGTTAATACAGATGTAGCTACACTTACACACAATGAAATTATGCATTTATTTGATAGAATGGCATATGATTTATCAGGACAGAACATAGAAACAGTAAATAATTTAAGGCAAGCAACTACAATGTTGGGAATGCTAAGGTAATCAAATGGCTTCCAAGTAGCAGAAGGATTAAATCAACTATGGTACAAAGATAATGCAACAGATGTAAATTTGACTACTAATGTTGGATTTGCAACAAGGCAAACTTACATTATTCGAAAATTTACTACAAAAGACACATTTTCATTTTGCATTCCTTTAAATCATATTTTCGGATTCTGTGAGGATTATACTAAAGTACTTTACGGGTTTAAGCATACATGTAAGATTTCCTGAAGTTGATTATGAACTATCATTTTCAAATCAACAAATTTCAAGAACTTATAAAGATCTATTTTTAAAGAAAATTTTTATAGAATAGATGAAATCATTTCAAATTGTAACATATCAATTTAGACTATAGAGATTTATATCCACTTATGGTTTTCGATTTAATCAATCAGAAAGATTAAAACCTTCAGTATCAGATATTCAGATTATAGCATACTTTAGTGAAAATGTTCCAGACGGAACTGAAGCAATTGCTGTTATTGTATCAGAAAGATTATGTAGACTAAAGTCTAATGGAGATAGATTTAACTTTGAATACTAAAAAAAGAAAACTATAGTAAAATGTACAATAAAAATACTTTTTTTGAAATGACATAAATAACTTTCTTGCATTTATAAAAAGAATGGAAAACAAAATTCAAAACCAAATATTTAATTCTTATAAAGATTGGAAGAATTAAAATTAGAAGCAAGATTAAAAAAATATATACTACATGATTTAAAATATGAAGAATATCGGATAAATGTGAGTTTAAATCATATACAAGATGATTTAATTCTTGATGCACTTAAAAGTGCAGTTATGGGTGATGAAACATATTTAAATTCATTACGTTCAGAAAGATTAAAATATAGATTAGAAAAAATAAAATTAAAAATAGCAGACTTGTTGAATAGAATAGAAGAATTAAAAGAAGAGTTAATGTTAGAAAAATTAAATCTTAATTTAATAGTTAATATATTAAAAATATTAGAAGATTCACTAGTAGAAATAAGATCAAAAGTTGATTTATATCTGCTATCATATTTAGTATTTGATGAAAAAAGATTAGAGTCAAGAAGATTAAAAAAAAATTAGAAGAAAGATCATGTTTAATAACTGAAGAAAGAATGAATAAATTAAAGTTTGAAGATGAAGTGTTAGAAGAATTAGAAGAAAGATTTAATTCAAGATCAGAATTAGGGTTTGAAAAAGAAAGATTAGAATTAAAAAGTTGAGAAGCTTGTTTGAGACTATTAGAAAAAAATTAGAATTAAGAAGTTTAAAAGACTATTCTGGATTAAAAGAATTAAGATCAGAATTTACTTCAGAGGACTATTCTAGACTAGTAGTAACAAGATCAGAATTAAAAAGATTAAATAATGGTTTAGAACAAGTAGTAGATGTTGGATTAGAATTAAGAAGGTTAGAAAAAAGGTTTGTAAAGGTTTAAAGCGTATATTTTTTAAAAAATACAAGAAAAACATAACAATTTAAATTATTTGAAATTAATTTAAATAAATTTTCTCTATTATATAAAAATGAGTGACAAAATAAAATATACAAAAAAGTATTTATTAAATTTACTAAAAGAAAATAATATACAACAAACATCTAAAGATCACATTGCATTAGTTATGATTGCTATGAATAATAATTTAATTGATAAAGAATCTATACAATCAAATATCATTACTAAAAAACTGAAAAAATCAAAGATTGTAAGAGTTAAAAGAGTTAAAAAAGAAAAAGTAATGAAAGAGAAAAAAAAAGCTGGAAGACCAAGAATTTACCCTATAAAAGAAAAAAAAGAAAGAGATCTTAAATATGACTGGCTTGCAAAAGTTAGAACAAATCCAACAACTATAAAACTTACTAATATAGAAACTGGTAAAGTTAAAATATACAATTCATTGTATGACTATATTTGTAAAGAAAAGCATTGTAAATCACATGCTGAAAAATATAATGGAAAAGTTAAAAATGGAGTAAAAATAGAAATAATAAAATCAGAAAATGAAAAATAAATTATTTTTATAGACTTTTTAAAAAAATATGAAAAGAAATTTTTTTTTTTTTTTTTATTTTAATTTCTTTACAAGAAAAAATAAAAAATTGAAAATGATATAAATAATTTTCTTGTATATATATATATATATATATGTATTGTCACAGAATTGAAACAAATCGCTAGAGAACGAAAAGTAAAGTATTATTATAGAATGAAAAAAGCAGATCTTATTAGAGCAGTAGGCATTAATACCCATGCTTCGCTTGAGCAAGCAACACGTATATTAGATACACCTATTCCAGAACATGTAACACAAAGTGCTCTAACACCTACTCAGTATGTGCCAAGTAAGTATATTAATATTGTTGATAATAAAGTTAATTCATTTGCTAATTGGAATACGTCTTATGTTCCTGAACCTATTAAAAAGACTGCAAATGAGAAACTTACATCAATAAAGTCTACAGTTTTTTATTTGTATAAAAGATTTGGAGTTAGAAAACCAATAGATTTTAAATTAACGCAATCAGCTATTAAAAATGCGACAAAGCAATCTTCAGCTAAAGGTGTTGAAGGATATGATGCTTTGCCATTTATGAAATCAGCTAAAAATAATGTCATTCAAATACTGAATAGCAATAAAGGATCAAGGATCTATATCGTTCTTTCATGTAAAATGGAGCGTGTTGATCTTAAAACAGGAGAAACTATAACAACTATTGCAACTTTTTCAACAAAAGCAGAAGTTGTTTTAGAATCGACAGATTTAAATGACTTTTATGAAAAAGCTGCAAAAAAAATTTTAGAATCCTCGTCTACATTTTAACAGATAGGATCAAGTTGGAGATTTGTTTCTGTTGAAAAGATATATATTAATGTGATAGAATATAAACCACTTAAAGGTAATTCTTACATTCCTCTTTCTGAAAAGTTAGCAGCTAAAAAAGCAATCATTAATATTTAATTAAAATTTAATTAACATTTTAATTAATATTTGAATTTATATTTTAATTTATATTTTAATTAATATTTAATTAAAAATGAAGATAACGAATGCTTTAAGTAATGTGTTGGTAGATTTTTTAACACTAAAGAAAAAAATTCAGAAAGAATAGATAAATATCTAAAAGAACAAGCTAATAAATTAAATTGGGAAAAAGTAGAATTCTCAGTCTCACTCCATCAAATTACACAATTTGAAAAAAATAATCAATGCATAAGTGTTAATGTACTTGGATACGAAAGTTCAGTTTATCCTTTACGAATATCTGAAAATAAAAACAGACAACATCAAATAAATTAATTACTCATTTCAAATGATAAAACTAATCATTATTGCTTAATAAAAAATTTAAGTAGATTACTTTCATTACAAACATCTAAAAATAAACATGAAATGTTTTATTGTAAAAATTTCTTGTTAGGATTTATTACTGAGGAATCTTTATATAAGCATAAACTGTATTGTGATACTAATGATTCAGTACGAATTGTACTTCCAGAGCCTAACACGATGATAAAGTTTAACCATTTTAAAAAACCTATGAGAGTACCTTTTGTAGTCTATGCTGACTTTGAAAGTTTTATAACACCAATTAACACTTGTACACCCAATTCCAATGAATCTTCTACAAAACAATTTCAAAAGCATACACCAAGTTCATTCTGTTACTATATCAATTGTTTTGATGAAAGTGTATATAAAAGTAAACCAGTCACATTTACTGCAAACAGTGAAAAAGATGATGTTGCAAAAAAATTTGTTGAAATGTTAAAAGAGGATATTAAGAAGATTTACAACACTTATTTAAAATTTCTAAAAAAGATGATATTTACACCTGAAGACAAAAATAGTTTTAATAATGCAAAAGTATGTCACATTTGCGAAGAAGAATTAAAAGATGATAGAGTAAAAGGTCATTGTCATATTACAGGTAAATATAGAGGTACTGCTCATAAAGATTGTAATTTACAATTTAAAATTCCAAAATTCATTCCTGTTCATAAAGAAATTGTCAGAACGAAAATTATTTTGCATTCCTAACAATGAAGAAAAGTATATCAGCTTTTCTAAAGAACTTAAAAAAGGTGAATATACGAATAAAGATAATAAAGTTATTGAAGTTAAACTACAACTCCGTTTCGTTGATAGTTAAATATTTATGGCTTCTAGTTTAGATAGCTTATCTAAGAATCTAACAAAGGAGCTATGTAAAAATATTGGAAACAAGTTCAGGAAATGATCTCGATTTATTATTAAGAAAAGGTGTTTATCCTTATGAATGGATTGATTCTATTGATAAATTAAATGAAACGCAATTACCATCGAAAGAACTCTTCTTTTCAAGATTAAATGATGAAGGAATAAGTGATGAAGATTACTCACATGCACAAACTGTATGGAAAGAGTTTTATTGTAAAACTTTTAGAGATTATCATAATTTATGCAATGTTTCAGATGTGTTATTATTAGCTGATGTCTTTGAGAATTTTAGAGATGTATGTATGAAAAATTATAAATTAGATCCTGCTTGGTATTATACTTCAACAGGGTTAGCTTGGGATGCTGCATTGAAAGAAAAAAAAAATAAAATTAGAACTATTAAGTGATTATGATATGATCTTAATGATAAAGCAAGGAATAAGAGGTGGAATTAGTATGATTTCTAACAGCCTAGGAACTGCTATTAATAAATATATGAAAGCCTATGATGAAAGTAAAGAATCTACCTACATACAGTATCTAGATGCATACATACAGTATCTAGATGCTAATAATTTATACGGATGGGCTATGAGTAAACCCCTTCCCACACATGGTTTTCAATGGATGAATAATGAAGAATTAAAAAATTAGAAATCTATTTCTTGTATATTAGAAGCAGATTTAGAATATCATGAAAACTTACATGATGCTCAAAATGATTATCCACGTGCTCCTGAAAGATTAAAAATAGACAAAGTTGAAAAATTAGTACCAAATTTAAATCATAAGAGAAATTATATCATCCACTATGAAAACTTGAAATTGTATCAAAGAATAGGATTGAAAATAACAAAAATTCATAGAGGAATAAAGTTTGAAGAGAGCGCAAGGCTAAGTAAGTACATTGAGCTCAATACAAATTTGAGAACAAAAGCTACTAATGACTTTAAAAAAGACTTTTTTAAACTCATGAATAATTCAGTATTTTGAAAAACAACGGATAATATTGAAAACAGAGCAGATGTTAGATTAATTACTAAAAAAAAAGAAGCTATTAAATTAGCATCAAAACCAAACTATAAAAATAGAACGATATTTGATGAAAACTTGATAGCAATACATATGAAAAGAACAAAATTATTATATAACAAACCCATTTACTTGGGTATGTGTATTTTAGATTTGAGTAAGACATTGATGTATGAATTTCATTATGATTACATCAAAAGTAAATATGGGGATAAAGCAAAACTATTATTCACAGATACAGACTCTTTAGCATACGAAATAAAAATAAAAGACTTTTATGCAGATATTTCTAATGATGTTGAAAGTAAATTCGATACGAGTGAATTTGACAAAAATTCGATACGAGTGAATTTGACAAAAATCACCCAGCAATTCAAAATGGATTTAAAGTAGGGCTAAATAAGAAAGAATTAGGAAAGTTTAAAGATGAGCACAAATTGAAGAATTTTTAGGTCTAAAATCAAAATTGTATTCATACAAAGTACATGGGAAGATAAAAAAAATTGTAAGAAGTGAAAAAAAATGTTGTTAAAAAATGTATAACACATGAAGATTACAAAGACTACCTTATGAATAGAAAAGATCAAATGAGAAAAATTAATGTCATAAGATCTCATTTACATGATGTTTATACAGAAGAAATAAATAAAAAAGCACTCAGTGCAGAAGACGATAAAAGAGTTATCTTAGAAGATGGTTTACATACATTGGCATATGGGCATTATAAATTAACAAAGTCAGGATCCATTCAGGATCTAGAAGAGAAACCTAACTTTTCATTTCAGTTTGATTGGAAAAAAAAGGGCAGGCAGGCATAACGAGGTCGACGAGTCTCAAATAAGATATAAAAGGTAAGTAATTTTTATATAAAAAAATCTAAAACTATTAACAAAAATGGAAAAACTAATCAATGTTGAAGGAATAATATTACCAAATGTACCATTAACAAACTTTCAGTAAATAAAAGCAGTAAAAAAATTAAAAATTAAAAATTTTAACGGTGTATTTGTAAGAGATGAATTACCTAAAAATACACAAAAAAAAAGAATGTGGAATATTAAATACTGGAGATTGAAGTACAAATGGATTTCATTGGATTTGCTGGTATAAAGACGTAGATAAGAAACTAAGTTTTGACTCTTATGACTTCCACCACCAGTTGAACTTGTTTAATACTTACACAGTCTTGTTTACTATAAAACTGAACAAGTTCAGTTTGGAAATACTTCCTATTGCGGACACTTGTGTCTCTATGTCTTGAAAAAACTAAATGATGGAAATGAATTTCAAAGCATCATCAATTCACTTTGGTAAAAACAATATCGATCCCGAAGGGATCCAGATTTATGTAAAATAAATTAAATAAAAATAATGAGTATATAAAAATGAGTATTAATATAATCGGTAGTAGTTCAATAAATGGATTATCTGCTTTTGGTAGCACATCAGGTGGCAGTTTAAATCCTAATATTAATGTAGACAATAAAGCGACTTCAGACGTTGATCTTAATACACATAAAATAATACATTTAGCTGATCCTATATATATATATATATATATATATATATATATATATATATATATATATATATATATATATATATATATATATATATATATATATATATATATATATATATATATATATATATATATATATATATATATATATATATATATATATATTTATATATATATATATATATATATATATATATATATATATATATATATATATATATATATATATATATATATATATATATATATATATATATATATATATATATATATATATATATATATATATATATATATATATATATATATATATATATTTGAGCTGCGCTAATCTATTGTAGAGAACGGGCGTTTTTAAAAGCTCTTTAAAAAAAAAAAAAGGTGAAAAAAAAAAAAAAATATGGCAAAATACACTGTTGTACAAATTAGAGATATGTTAGAAATTCATGAAAACACATTATTAAAAATTTTTAATGACAAATTTGATAAAATGGAAAATAAAATAATTAGCATGCAAGAAGAAAATAGTAATCTAAAATAAGAAGTTTGCGAATTAAAAAAAAATATTGAATTTATAAGTATAAAATACGATAACATTAACATTGAACTTGCAGAACAAAAAAAGAAAACAAACACAGCAGCTAAACAAAGTGACAGCTTAAACGAAAATTGTACCATCCTAAAAAATAGTGACATTGAAGATAAACTTACAGAATTAGAAGATCGAAGCAGGCGAAGTAATTTAAGATTCACAGGAATTGAAGAAGAACCGAATGAGACATGGGGAGAAATTGAAAGAAAAGTTCAGGTATTTTTAAAATCAAAACTTGGGTTTACAAATGATGTAGAAATCGAAAGAGCCCATAGAACGAAAAGGAAAGCTTTTGATGGAAAAAAAAGTATAACAATTGGAGCAAAGTTTTTTAATTAAAAAGATAAAACTGCAGTGTTGGATCGATTTATTAAACTAAAACCATGGAACGAAAAACTTTACATCAATGAAGACTTTAGTGACAAAACAATTGAAATAAGAAAACGACTATTTAAAAAAGCGAACGATTTAAGATCAAAAGGTAAATTTGATAAGGTAGTATATAATAAACTTATCACTCGTGATTTTTGATTTTCAAAAAAAAAAAAAAAAAAAAAAATTTTCTATCAAATAGTTATAAAAATTAAAATGGATTCTAATTACCCAACCAATTTTGAATCAATCTCATGTAATTTATTTCAAACAAATGATTTAGTTATTGACATTGATTCAGATCCAGACATAAATTACTTTAATGATTCAGTAGCATTGCAAAGTAAATGCTCCTATTTTTATAACAAGGAAATAAAAGAATTTTTACGACGGGATTATTTTAATGATGTTCATCTTAATATTCGAAGCTTGAAAAAAAACTTTGACAACTTATGTAACATTGTAAAAGAAACTTCAAATATTTTTAGCATAATATGCTTAACTAAAACTTGATGTGACTCTGATGTCCCCAAATCTTACTTAAATCTCCACCTGAGAGGCTTTAAAATGATCCCGCTAGCACGAAAATCAAAAAAACAAGGCGGTGGTGTAATTTTTTATATAAAAGAAAATTTGAAGTATATTATTAGGCCTGACATGAGTAACTCTGATGACAATAGCGAAGTCTTAACAATAGAGATTAAAACCAGTAACACCAAAAATATACTTTTGAGTTGCTGTTATCGCCCGCCATCTGTCATAACAGAAAATTTCAATACATTCTTATTTAATAATATTTTAAGAAAAGGTTTAAAGGAAAAAAAACTTAACTATTTAATTGGAGACATAAATCTAAATTGTTTTGAATATCAAACTAATAACAACATAAAAACATTTTATGACGGTTTATTCCAGAATGGCGCTATTCCATTAATAAACAGACCAACAAGAGTAACAGAAACATCAGCTTCTGTAATAGATAACATAATAACAACTGATATCTTTAACAATTCGCTTAAAATAGGTATAATAAAAAATGACGTGTCTGATCACTTCCCTATTTTCTTTTCTTTAAATCTTGTTACCGAAATAATACAACAAAAAAAACAAATTTTCATCAAACGCTTTTTCAATAAATCAAATATCGAATCATTTAACGATCAACTATCCCTACTTAACTGGAAAAATATTGACTCTACATTAGAAGCAAATGTAGTCTATAACACATTCTACGAAACATTTTATGATATCTATGACGCAAATTTCCCCAAAATCAAAATAATCAAATCAAATAAAAGCCTTAAATCACCGTGGATCAATTAAGACCTCAGAAAGTCCTCACAAATTAAGCAAAAACTTTATTTAAAATACTTAAAAACCAAAACAATTGAAAACAAAACAATATACAAAAATTATACTAAACAATTTGAAAATAATAAAAAAAAATGCAAAAAAAAAAAAAAAAATACTATTTCAATTTGCTAGAGAAACATAAACTCAATTCAAAACGCACTTGGCAAATTATAAGTGAAATCACAGGCAAAAAAAAACTTAAAATTGTGTTCTCTACCTAAAGCTATTAAAATTAATGATAAAATAATAGATGATCCTAAAGAAAAAGCAAATGAACTAAATAAATTCTTTGTTTCTGTTGGACTTAATCTTTCAAAAAACTTTCCAAATATGATAAATCCAATCAATAATTATAAATTTCCTCTAACCTCTTGTCTAAGTGCCTTTGAATTATCATTTTCAGAATTTGAAAATGCTTTTAAAATGCTTAAGCCCAATAAAGCAATTGGCCCAGATAATTTAAATGGAAACATTGTTATTAAGTCATACGATAGTATAAAGAAAACTCTATTTAAAGTTTTTAATTGTTCAATAAGTCAAGGAATTTTTCCGGCCCAAATGAAGGTTGCAAAAGTAACCCCTATATATAAAGGTGGTGAATTAACAAATGTTGGGAATTATCGTCCAATTTCGGTTTTGACATTTTTTTCCAAAAATCTTGAAAGAATTTTATTTAATCGAATTTTTAATCATCTCTCTAAAAATAATATACTTTACAACAATCAGTACGATTTCAAAAAAAAAATAACTCTACAGAACACGCAGTACTTCAACTCAAAAGAATTATTACTGACTCCTTTGAAAAATCACAATTTACTTTAGATATTTTTATAGACCTATCTAAAGCTTTTGATACTATTGATCACGACATTCTATTAAAAAAATTATAACATTACGGTATCACTGGTAAAATCTTAATGTTATTAAAAAGTTACTTAAATAATCGTAAACAATTCATGCATATTGATACACACTCAACAACTACTGCTTTAGATATATCCTGTGGAGTCCCCCAGGGTTTCATACTTGGACCACTGTTATTTCTAATTTATATTAATGACCTCTATAAAACTTCTAATTTAATGACAATAATGTATGCTGACGATACTAATCTTTTCTTATCCCGAAATGACATCAATAACTTATTTAATGACATGAATGTAGAACTAAAGAAAATATCTGACTGGTTTAAATCAAATAAGATTTCTCTTAATATTGAAAAAACTAAGTGGATTCTTTTTCATTCAGATTATAAAAAACATATACTTCCAAGTGAAATGCCGCCGCTTTTCATTGATAAAATTAATATAAAAAGAGTAACTTATACTAAATTTTTAAGTATTATTGTGGATGAAAATCTTTCATGGATAAACCACATTGGAAATCTAAATAATAAAATTGCAAAAAGTATTGGGATTCTATATAAAACAAGAAGCATTTTAAATAAACATACTTTAATTCAACTGTATTACTTATTCATTCACTGCCATATTAACTATGCTAAAATTGCCTGGGGTTGTACCAACAAAATTAAGTTAAAGCCTTTGCTTTTTCAACAGAAGCATATAGCACGCCTTATTAATTTTAAAGATCGTTTTACTCATGCGAGGCCTTTATTACTAAACATGAATATTCCTAATATTTACGAAGCAAATATATCTAACGTTCTTTGTTTTATGTTTAAATGCAAAATTAATACTTGTCTTGTTTCTTTTCATAAGTTATATTCAATGAAAGAAAAAAAACAATATATATTAGGAAATAATAAGTATATCCAACAACCAATTTTTCAATCAAATATAGGCAAATCTTGCATTCAATACCGTAGAGCCTTTTTATGGAACAAAATAGTTTTAAAACATTTTAATTTTTCGCATTATTGGAATTATTTTTCTTTTAAAAGAAAACTAAAAGAAGTAATTTTTTCAATTGTTAACATATTTTTATATTTTTAAATTATTACCTATTCCAAAAAATAATTAAGGTATTGTAGTCTGGACGACAGTAATTTTTAGACTACATATTATATATTATATATTGACATTACATATATACTAATGAAAACTGGTGTAATTTTTCCAGTTTTTGTTTGCTTTTTTTGTTTGTTTGTTTTTGCAGAATATTAAATATTGAGAAATATTATATATATATTCACATATATTATAAAATATTGTTAAAACTTACATAACATCTAAAGAGTATTATAATATATAAACGCATTTAAAAATAATTTTAAATATTTGTAAATTTATGTATTTTGACTCTTAATATAAATTGTAAAGGGCTTCATGATAAGATCGTGTGATCTTCTGGAAGTCCTACCAGTAATATATGTTAGTAATATATGTTGTCAAATGATTCTTCAAATGTTTATACAAATATACCTAATATATATATATATATATATATATATATATATATATATATATATATATATATATATATATATATATATATATATATATATATATATATATATATATATATACATATATACATTAACGGGATTTTACTGTATATATATGTATATATATATATATATATTTATATATATATATTCATATATATATATATATATATATATATTCATATATATATATATATATATATATATATATATATATATATATATATATATATATATATATATATATATATATATATATATATATATATACATTAACGGGATTTTACTGTATATATATGTATATATATATATATATATATATATATATATATATATATATATATATATATATATATACATATAAAGAGAAGAAATATATGTGAAACAGCGGGATGTGAACCTGGGTCTACGCGGCCAAATGTCTTAACTGAATGAGCTATACGTTCATTCAACTAAGAGAATAGTAATATTTATTTAATATATAATTTGAAACTATATAAAACAGAATTTACAGAAAGAGATACGTATGCAAATAGGATTCTATATATTAGGAAAATGAAAAGTAATGTGAACCTTTAGATGCTTATAATTAATATCTGGACTCAAAAACTAGTTACTTTTAATGGAACACAATAGGCTGTAGGAGCCTCAGGGAAATTATATTCAGAAATGGTTATATTAGACTCAGAGTTAGCTAGAAATTATTACAAAGTATTTAGAACAGATGTCTAGTACAAAAAGCAAAAGATTTAAAGCAAAATGAATTATATTATTTTAAAAAATTGTTTTACGTACATTTCATTATAATTTAAGTAGAACTTAGTAAAGCAAGGGAAACGTGTTGAATTAAGCACAATGAACTCAATCTTAAAAGAATAACTAACAGAAGAGAGGTTGTCACTATTGTGAAAGCGACGAAAGATCTGTAATATAGAACATGGAGGTCAAAAAATGCTATCTTAAGTAAAAAGAGTTTGATGAACAAAAGTTACAATGGCTGCGGGATGCAAACCCGGATCTCTGCGGCGAATTATCACGTATCTAACTGATTGAACTATACAATCTTATACTCAAATTTATATCTTATTAAAATTAAAAAACAATATTTTCTATGATCTATTCTTTGAAAAGCGTATTCAAACAGGACTCTACATACCTTTAAAATCTGCTAGAATTTTAGTAACGTGCACACTTTTAGAAATTATTGAAATAGGTATATTTTATCAGAAATATGCTTAAGCTAAAGCATATTTTTGAGCCTTTTTTACTATTTGCTTAAGCATATTCGAACCTGTTTCAAAAATTTCATATGCTTTAAAAAAAAAACATGTATATTCCTACCCATCATTCTTATTTTTAATATACGTAATGAGTTCAAAAAACATCGTTGTATATATTTATTATGGCACGTTTCGTAAGTTTATTTCCGTTAAGAATTCTTTCGTATGTTGTGATCCGAAATACTTTCGTTTCGAAAGAAATTTTATTTTTTATTAATATTTCTAAAAATAAAATCGTAAAAATTTAATAAGTTATTTTACTGAAAATAAAAATTCATTATAAACATTTTGGGATTTAAAGATGTTAATTTTTACAATTAAAATCAGTCTGGCAAACAAATTTTCTTTATAGACTTCAAAACGTCATTTGGCAAAAATGTTTGTTTCGCAAGTGCGACTTCCGAAACTGCTACTTTCGTATGTTGCAAAATAGTTTTGTTTCGTATGTCAACTTGCGAAATGCTAAATTTCGGAAGTGGCTTTTGCGAAATGAACATCGGCGATTTTAAATGTTTTGTAACATTCGGTACGAAAAAATGTAATTCCGTGTTCTCAATCTCCTTACGAAAGAATGTTGTTTTTCCGGAATTGCACGAAATCCTCCGGTTAACAACCCTAGTCGTAGAGCTATTACACGCTTTTTTTTATATGGTGTGTATATATTGACTACAAGTGTTATATTACATAACTAGAATAGCTATTTTAATCAAGGTTTTACGGAACGTGGTTACCAGAGATAAAAAGATGGTTTATATAAAAGATGGCTTATAGACCTGATGACACGATGTTAAATAATACGAACAATGGAACATAGTGATTAAACAAGGATCTAAAATACGACGACCTTGCTAACTACAAATTTTGCTCACTCAGTGAGATGCTTACAGTCGTTATTAAAAACTTCATACTAAAGCATTATTGTAAATACGTGGAGTTGAACGTAAGGTACAGTAAAGGTTATAAAAAATATAATGACGGAGTGCCGTCGTATTTTTGAAGTCGCCTAAAACAACTTGTAAATATTTTATTGAATAACGAAAGCAAAGTAAAATCTTCAATGGTAAATTTAGTTAAAAGAATAAATTCGATAACATTAGGGGTCAATAGTTCCAAAGTTAAAACTAATAACATTAAAGATTATATTGCGTGCATAGGTAATGATAATAAATTTTGTTCCTGTTCATGTTCAGGTTATCGTCGTCATCGAACAATTTGTAAACATTTTTTTGCCGTGTTTAAATCTGGAATGTCAACATTTAAAAATCTTACAAGCAAGTTTCTCAATCATAGTTGGTCCGTTCTGGATTCCGAAATTTTTGTTAACTCGTCAAAGATCGAAACTCAATGAAATACAAAACCAACTGAGAACAAAAACAAGAAAACATTGGAAATACAAATAGTATTTCCAATGACAACAATATTTTTGACTTACAAATCAACAATTTTGATAACAAAGATAAGGGTAAACAATTAGTTAACAAGCATTACGTAAATGACTTCAAAACACGCAAACCAATTTTAAAATGTTATTAAATTGACTTGCGCTCTAAATAAAAAAAGATTAATGGATTTAACATATCTTGTTAAAGATGAAAATATTTTGGACCATATGAACACAGACTAAGATACCATTACAGCGTTAATATAAAAAAATCTTAGACAATAATCAGGGTTAATATAAGGGACTTCCATTTAAAAAAAATTTAAATCAAAAACCAATTTAACATCGAAATCTATTTTAAAACCAAAAAGTAATTTGTCTTCTAAAAATTTATTTGCAAAAAAAAAAGGAAGCATCCATTTAGTTGAAGGTATGGGCAGAGAGCTGAAATGATGAAACAATGTTACAGAGCAAATCTGGAGCTAAATACTGACTCCTCTGATCAAAAGAATGCCATCATTGAAATTAACGAAGAAGAAAAACAGCATGTTGAAGATAAGATGGAAACTGGAAAAGAAGAGTTGGTAATTACTCAAATAAAAAAAAGGGAGAAAGGGAGAACTTAAGTTTTATCAATTTTTATCGATTCAATATTCGACTCTAATATAGAAAAAGTAATACAAAATAGTTTATTATAACTAGTAATTGGTAAAGAAAATATTTTATCAAATCAAATCAATGAATCAATATTTTATCGGATCAAATCAAATCAATAATTCGATGAAATTAGCCTCAAGCTGTATAACCAAAATTTATTCAAACATAATTGTGTGTGGTGTTTTTAATTATCCAGAAATAACATGGGGTTATAAAGGTATAGTATCAATATCGAGACCTGATCATTCAGATGCTTATATTTTTGCTGTAACATTTTTAGACTCAGAACTGCATCAGTTTGTATTAAGACCAACATTTCAGCTTAGTGGAGGTGTTTTAAACCAGTGTTCTAGATCTAATTATGTCTGAATCACCAGTTCGAGTTTTTTGTATCAATTACAACGAGCCAATCAGCACAAAAAATAAAAATCATTTAGTTTTAACGTGGAACTTTTACTTAAATGATAAAAATTGATCAAATTTTTCAAACATTCGTTTAAATTATAAACGAGGTAACTATAAACAGATTGACAAATATTTTTCACAAATTGAATGGGAAAAAGTTTTAAATGAGTATGATATTGAATTATTTTATAAAAAGTTTTTGGACTGTTATACATCTGTATGTAATAAATATACACCAGTTATTAGCGAAAGTCTATATAACCAAAATTTAAAATTGTTACTTAATAAGGTCAAATCACTAATTAACAGTAAAAATACTTTATGGAAGCTTAATAGAAATTCTGGTTGGAAATTTGAACAACAAATGCAACAGTATAAGTTTGTTAAAAAAGAAGTTGAAAAACAAATAAAGTTATCAAAGAGAAAATATGAAATACAATTGAAAAAATACTTTATGTATATGCCAAAACAATTTTAATCGTATGTTAAACATCAGCAATCAGTTCATGGTTATATTAGAAAAATAAATAATCAAGATGGCGAGTCATTAACTAACGGGTTTGATATTGTCAATTAATTAAATAATCAATCTAAATCAGTATTTTTACAACAAGAAAACAATAAAATACCAAATTTTTCTATTCGAATTGATAAAGATTGTCCAATACCAACTTTTACTGCATCAAACGTATGCCAACAATTATTAAAACTAGATCCCTACAAGAGTCTTGGTGTAGATAATGTGCATGGATATGTGTTAAAACAATGTGCATCTAGTTTTTCAAAACCGTTAAGTATTCTGTTTAATATATTGTTCAATAATTCTAAACTGCCTGATATTTGGAAAGCTTCAAATGTAACCGCATTATTTAAGAAGGGTAGTAGATTGATTGCAGAAAATTATAGACCTGTATCTTTAACCTCTGTTGTATATTAGGTCATAGAATCCATTATAAAAGACTGCATACTTAACTTTTTAGATGGTGAAAAGTTATTGAATCAGAATCAACATGGTTTTTTAAAACATAAATCATGCGTCACCAATTTACTAGAATCTATGGACTTGATAACATACTATTTATCCCAAAATTCGTCTGTGGATATTTTTTTTTTAAGATTTCGCTGAGGCTTTCGATTCAGTACCACATCAGAGATTATTGTTTAAGTTATCAGCTTGGTCTTGAGCAGTGTCCCACAAGGTTATGTGCTCGGGCCAATTTTGTTTATCCTTTTCATTAATGATTTGAATGAAATCATCTTAAACAATTCTAAATTTTATACTGATGATTCAAAAATAATAGCTAAAGTAAACAATTTGACACAATGTTTATCATTACAAGGCAATATTAATAATGTTGTAAAGTGGTTAACGACTGGTTAATCAACTTAAACATCAACAAATGTAAAGTAATGCACATTGGCAAACAGAATTTAATGTTCAATTATAGTATAAATAAAGTAGATTGCACACAACTAGTCTTAGAATCGTCGAATGAAGAAAGAGATTTAGGAATCACAATAAGATCGGATTTGAAATGGAAAACGCAAGTGTTAAACGCATTTAATAAAGCTATTGCCAAAATTGGTCTGGTAAAAAGAACATTAAGCATAATAAACGTACAAATGATAGAAGTTTTGCATAAGCCATATATACGACCACATTTAGAATATGCAAGTGTAATATAGTATCCCTATCTGACAGGAAATATAAAGAGGCTGGAAAGAATTCAAAGCAAAGTAACAAAAATCTTTTTAGAATTAAATAATATATAGTACAAAAAACGCCTAAGATATTTGAGCTTAACCAGTTTCGATATAAGACAACAACGTGGAGACTTAATCCAAATGTATAAAATTGTTCATGGGTATGAGAAAATTCAATGGTCAAATTTTACGTTATTGATAAACCTGGGATTCATACACGTAGGCAAGGGCATAAATTAAATACTGAACTAATAAAAAATTGTCCAGCAAGATTTAATTTTTTTACAAACAGAGCTGCGAAACTGTGGAATTCTTTAAAAACCGAAGATGCTAATGCAATATCATTAAACTCATTTAAGGCTATTTTTTCGTCCAGATATGATAACTAACGCTTACATTCACAATGCTATTGAAACGACGTTATCAATTAAATGCTCGTTTGGAGTTTTGTGGTTGTCCTACTAAAGAAACTTCTTTGTTCGTATGGTTATGTTTATAGTAATGGTTGCAATAACCTTAACATAAGCAAGGTACAAATAATTTTTCTTGAATACAAATAACTTTTGCTCCACAAGCAATTTCCTTTTGCGGAAAAGTTAAAAGATACTGGGTTCGGTCCTTTGCTTAAAATGTCCAAGCTAAAGTCAAGCAGGGTACCAATAATTTTTTTCGACAAAATTTAATGAAAAATTATTGTTAAAATGGTGATTGGTTAACCTGTAATCAAATTAACCTTGCTCAACTTTTGCTCCACAAGCAATTTCCTTTTGCGGAAGGGTTGGAAGTTACTGGGTTCGGTCCTTTGCTTAAAATGTCCAATGTCAAGCAGGGTACAAATAATTTTTTTCGACAAAATTTAATGAGTACTTTTCTACAAGTTTCTATTAGTAAAAGAATTAAACAAGGACGACAAAAAATAGTCTTTGTTCATGTAGGATGTGCTTCTTTGATTCTGACGTTGAGACAGGCAAAGGCCTCTCAATGGCAAAATGCTCAAATTGAAGTGAATGGTTCTATAAAAGATGCCAAAACATAGCAACAAATATATTCAAGAAGAAGAATTATGGTGATCGTTGAAAGTGCTCTAGATGTCAATAAATATTTTTAATTGAAAAAAATTATTAAAAAAATTTGTAATATTAATAACTTTATTATATAAACTTATAAACATAACTGTATGAAATAAAAAATAGAGTCCTAAGGGACAGTTTTTCTTAGGTGCCAGATGTCCAAGAGGCATCAAAAAAAAAAAAAAACTTAAAAAATGGATTTGATTGATAATATATGAAAATCTAGAAAAATAGGGACGTCAATCATGGTTGCTGTTCCAGACGGCGTTCGGGCTCTTTGTATAGCTGTATAATTACAACTACAACTTTTTATAGCTGTATAACTACACTCTAGCGGTATTGATGTCAAAATTAACCGATTCAGAACGTTATGAGTTAAAAACAGCTACGCGTCTGCTAATATATGTATATATAAATATACACATACATGAATAGCAAACTTAGATTATAAGAAGTTCCAAGATTTAACAATAAAAATGCTAACAGAATTAAAAAAAAGATTCAAGTGTAACTACATATTTATATATATATATATATATATATATACATATATATATATATATATATATATATATATATATATATATATATATATATATATATATATATATATATATATATATATATATATATACATATATACATATATATATATATATATATATATATACATATATATATATATATATATATATATATATATATATATATATATATATATATATATATATATATATATATATATATATATATATATATATATATATATAGATATTAGCAAATAACTATTAACTTAAGATAAATATGTTCTTTATTTATGGTATTTTTCTGGTCATTGCTTCAACATTTTTTCAAATTAAAAATTAGTTTTTACTGTTATGACTATTTGCTAATATCTCTATATATATATATATATATATATATATATATATATATATATATATATATATATATATATATATATATATATATATATATATATATATATATATATATATATATATATATATATATATATATATATATATATATATATATATACATATATATATATATATATATATATATATATATATATATATATATATATATATATATATATATATATATATATATATATATATATATATATATAGATATTAGCAAATAACTATTAACTTAAGATAAATATGTTCTTTATTTATGGTATTTTTCTGGTCATCGCTTCAACATTTTTTCAAATTAAAAATTAGTTTTTACTGTTATGACTGTTTGCTAATATCTATATATATATATATATATATATATATATATATATATATATATATATATATATATATATATATATATATATATATATATATATATATATATATATATATATATATATATATATATGTATATATGTATAAATATATATATATATATATATATAATATATATATATATATATATGTATATATATATATATATATATATATATATATATATATATATATATATATATATATATATATATATATATATAACAGTTTAGAAATGTATTCTACGAAATAGAGTGCTCAATGTTCTAAAAAGAACAGAGCAAAATATATATATATATATTTATTTATATATATAGTATATATATATATACCAAATATATTTACTTATATATATAGTATTTATATATATTTAGTATATATATATATATATATATATATATATATATATATATATATATATATATATATATATATATATATATATATATATATATATATATATATATATATATATATATATATATATATATATATATATATATATATATATATATATATATATATATATATATATATATATATATATATATATATATATATATATATATATATATATATATATATATATATATATATATATATATAGTGTGTTGGTTTGTTTTCCTATACTTATTTTTAATGACGCATTAATGACGTTTTTATCGGTATTTATTTATATTATGCAGAAATAACGAGGAATCTCTTTCAAAGTACACCCAATAGTTAAACCTAATCACGTCAGTCATGAAAAACTATGAAGACGTAAATGAATGCATTATTGCGGGAGATTTTTAATAATATTCCGAAGCAATATACGATTCTGAGAATCGTAATAATAAAACACACAATAAGTTCTCCAAGCATCTAACTAGTTTCATTAAATCAAATAAGCTCTCCTTTATCGATATAATCAGTGGCGCTGGTCAAACATACACCTACCCAGACAGCAAGCTTACATTGGCCCAGCGTAAGTTTTAACATTGGCAAGTTTATTCCGTTGGGCCAACATTAAGCCAATTTTTTTTTTCGGCGTATTATTTTCAATTCTGCAAATCGGTTTTTTGCAAATATCGTACTATATTGGGCCAACATTTAACCAATGTTTTTTTTTCAGCGTAAAATTGCAAAAAATTTTTGCTGGATTTCAAAGTTAGTGTCACCAACTTTGAAAACCATTTGAAATCAAATGTTAAAAAAAACAGTATTTGTATTCATATCAGTTTAAAGTTTTAACAGTTGCTAGTGATTCATTATTATTCATTATATAAACGTTTATTTAAATTTATCGAATAGACAAGGTAATACAATATTTTTATAGATAATATTATTTTTAAAAATTGTATTATTAAAATTCAGAACTAATTTTTCTCTAAAAAAATCTTTATTTTATCTTAAATATTCTTTTCAAATAATCTCACTTTTAAAAAAAGTGTGACTCATCACGTTTTCAAAATACAGCGTTCACTTGTGAATTGAGTAACTTCTTAACTAGAATTACTAATTTTTCCATCTAAAGAAAAAAATAATTCCTTGACTTTTTCAGGTTTTCCACGACTTTAGCCAATATTAACAAATTTTCCAGATTTTCAAGGTATAGTGCGGACCTTGTCCAATGTTTGTATATAATTTTTTTTTTTACATATTATTATAAAATGTCATTTAAAAAAATCTTAAAAGAGTATTTTATTTAAAGTATATAAATTGTACTAAGATATCATACAAAATTTTATTCTAAACAAAAGTTACTTTAATTATTGCCAGGTTGTGTATTTTTGTAGGTCAATTACTAGGCACAAATTGGAGTTAAAGACAAAGGAGATTGTATAATTTATTTGCTAAGAATAGTTTTTTAAAATGGCCTAGTTGTAAAATTAAACTATGCAGGGAGAGGACAAAAAATTGGAATATAAAAAATCTTGATTGCGTATGCTGCTATTGGTAAGTGGTTAAGAAAAGTTTATTTTTTCAGTTTCAATTTTGCATTACAGAATTACTTTCAATTTGTTATGTTTCTTTGGAGCATTATTAAACAAACAACTATTTTATTTTTGCAGAAACTGTAAAGTCAAATAAGCATGGCTTATGCAGACATGTGATAGAGATAGTGGAAGAAAAAATAATAATCGTGGGCACCAAATATCATAAGCTCAACACTATTCAATAACAAGTAGCTAAGCCAATATTGAAACTACTCTATAAATTTTATAGTGAATTTTTTTTATTTAAAACTCAATGTGTCAGTTTTTGGTTTAAGTTTGGTGTTTGCAATATGTATATTTAACCGATAAGTTATGTTAAATAAATAAATTTTTATACTTGTATCATATATTCTTTTTTTTCTCTATAACTTTCCAATGTAGCGATGCAAATCATCTTATTTGTAACAACGATCTAATGTTGCATAAAACGTCAGGCCGATATATAACATACGATATTGGACCAATGCATCATTATGCATTGGCCCAACGTTGGTCCAATGTAAGCTTGCTGTCTGGGTATCAGCATAAAACTCTCTTTAACTCATCGTATATAGGTAACATTGCAGCTCTAAAAGAGTCATCCTTATCTTTTATAAATACCAAAGTTATTCCTCCTTCGCCTTTTAATTTTTGTGATCCCTTACCAATAGCTACAAATACTGTTGTTACACACATAAATCTGTCAACCGCAGTAAATAGTGTAATTTCAAAATATAACCATATTCCAAACTATGCATGGGGTAACAAAAACTTCATCGACATATATAATCATAATCTTTCTATAGCTTTTGATAACTACATCTTCAACGAGGAAAAAATGGAACAAGAGTTGATGCAAGCATGCAAAATTGTCAAAAATGCTGCTTTATTAGCAGTTGTGCTGTGCTTTGAACAACAAAAAACCTGCATATATTCAAAACCGTGGTAGACAACAGATAATAAAAAATGCAAAGAACATCTTTCATTTAACTTTAAACAATGGCATAAATCTAACTATAATAAATCACACGAATGCATAGCATACAAAAGATACATCCTTGCACGTAAAAACTTTCGAAAAGCGGTTAAAGCAGCCCATAACAAAAAAATCTATGAAAAAGCAATAATTATTAAAAAAAAATACAACTCCTCAAAAGTTTTAGGGCAATATTCCTAAAATCAAAACCAAAGCAAAAACTCGGTTATTTACGATTAATAATTTGCAAAACATAAAAGATTTCGTTTAAAAGATTTCAAACAACATTTTCGAACTCTACTCAATATGCCGTTTATTACAAATAACAACCATAATCCTTTTTTTTAATTCCGCCTCTAAGTAATGAGCCTAATTCACTAATTATTACATCAGCTGATATTATAAACTGCATATCACAACTAAATAATAATAAGTCCCCAGATAGCTTTGGGGTAACTGCTGAACACCATAAAAACTGTCATAATAACAATCTTTTTTTGAGGCTCTCTAAATTTTATAACAGCATTCTAACAAATGGAATGATACCAAAAGATTTATCAATTTTAATAACTATTTCACTAGTTAAGTCATATGAAAAATCTCTTAATAATCCAAATAATTACCGTGGAATTAGTATTTTACCTATCCTTGCCAAACTTTTAGAATATCTAATTTTACTTTTTATATCTAATTTTACTTTTTACTAGTATTAATATCTAATTTTACTTTTTACTAGTATTAAAGATAGCCATTCCCATCAGTTTGGTTTTAAAAAAAACAGTTCTACGCTCCACGCAGAATTTTTATTGAGAGAAACCGTTAAACACTATAATAACAATAACACGCCTTTATATATGTGTAGTCTAGATGCAAATAAAGCGTTTGATACATGCAACTGGATTTGCTATTTGAGAAGCTCTATTTTTGTCACAAGGGGTGCGACAAGGGTCTATTTTATCGCCATAATAATAATATCTATACTGAAAATATCTAAAATTAAATAGTCTCAGAATGTAAAGTAGGGTCGACGATAAATGGCATTTATACTATTGACATTACATACGCATATGATGTAATTTTGCTAAGTCCAACAATCTCTGGTCTGCAAGAACTGATTGACAGATTTCAAACATATGGAATATTAAACTTTATCAAGCTGAACACTAAGAAAACGGAATTTCTGATCTCTGGTAAAAGTTCAATTTTCAACAACATTATTCAAATTAACGGAACTTATATACATCTTCAAAATAAATTAAAACATTTGAGTTTCCAATGGGATAACAATACCAACAAAAACAAAATTGCAACACTTCAAAAAACAAATCTAAATGAACGTATAACGCAGTTTCAATCGGTTGCAATAGCTCTAATTGACAGTGGAATTCGTTTTTGTCAGCCGTCAACAATAGTCCATTTATACAATACCTTGACAGTGCCAAAGCTTATATATGGCCTTGAGCTATGCATCTATGACATTAGTTTTCTAAGAAACTTAGACGCTGTTGGAAGAGCAGTTTTAAAATCATTTTTTTGTATTTCAAAGTATTGCAAAAATTACCTACATTCTTTTTTTAAAATAGATATTTTATTACATTCTTTTTTTAAAATAGATATTTTAAAAAAAGAATGTAGGTAATTTTTTTTTATTTTTTTAAGATATTTCAACTACTCTTCTTCGAAATAAAGTAAACCTATTAACTAGACTAATGAAAAATCAAACTTGCTATTCGCTGATAATGAGTCAATTACTGGCAACACAAAATAAAAAATCATTTATAAACGAAGTGATTGCTGTATGTAAAACTCGTGACTTGAACATCTTTCAATGTATGAGAGAAGGTAAAAAAATTAAATTCACACTACCTCAAAAAGAACTGAAAGCTGATACTATATCAATAATAAAAGAAACGTTCCAATTATGGAACTTAAAAAAACAAAGAGAAAAATTTAAAACATTGATGGAGGAGAATATTCCTAAAATAGAACTAACCGTCTAGTCGGTCTAGTTATTGGCATTAAAGAAAAATATTTGGAGAGCCAAGGCTGGCCTTAATTTAATTTGTAACTGTTTTAATATAAATTAATTTACCTGCAATTTTATTGCTGGGTGTTTAAGAAAAAAATAATAATTACTATACAATTTATTTGCGGTTGCGGAAATTTGCGCTATTTTAAAATATAACATTGTTTAAGTATAACTATAAATTTGTATTTGTTAAGTATAACTCTGATTTACAAATTTTATGGAAAGTTTATTTAGAACAAAAATTCTCTAATATATTTATTACAAAACCACTTAAACATTTTTTTTATTTTAATTTTTTTTTTTTACAAAATTATAAACATTTACAGATTTTTATAATATTATTAAAATAAGAAAAAGTCTTAACTTACCTAGATTTTTTTTTTTTTTTTTATATATTTACACTTTTTCTTTTATATATATTTATTTTTATCGCTCAAACATAGTTACAACAGTTAAAAATTAAAAATTATCAAAACGGTAAGCCACATGGAATGTTTTATCATCATGGAATATTTTAGAGTTTACAATGTATTGCGATAGAATTATTACAATTGGTTAAAATTTAAAATTCAAAATGAGGCAAGATTGTGAGTTTTATATGTATGGCCCATATGATAGCCTCATCAAATTTAGCACGTATTTGTTTAAGGATTATGCCACATTAAGTGGAATAGTTATGTGAACTGCATTATGTGTTTCACAAGTGGGCCACACTTATCTTTATCAAATACGTCATTCATTAACTGTAATATATTTTAGGACTTTTAATCTACACGAAAGCACTATGACCACATGTGGGCCACGTATACCTTTCTTGTCGGGTGTCTCCGAGCTGGGAAAAAAAAAATAGAATTTTGCTTAAAACATTTTTTTTGAATAACAGTTTAGTTCGACTGGGCTCTAGGATTCACAATCAGTAAAGTGTTTAGTTACGATAAAATAATATTTGTCGCCTTAATAAAGTTTCCTTGTGTGTAAAATATTTATGCGAAAGATTATTTCTTTTTTCAAGCACTAAATCTTGCTTTAGTCGACTAAATTTAGTTACACTAAATTTTTAGTCGACTAATTTGAGTTAACTAAAAAGTTAGTCTACTAATTTTAGTTAGACTAAAAAGTTAGTCGGGTAAGTTAGTTACCTAGAAAGTTTGTCGGGTAATTTTAGTTAGCTAAAAAGTTAGTCGGGTAATTTTAATTAACTAGAAAGTTAGTCGGGTAATTTTAGTTACCTAGAAAGTAACTAAACAGCACGTTATTACCCGGTGGGAAATGAGCTAGCGACTAGCAAGTGACTAGCTAGCTTTATAACAATTTTCTAAGATAAAAAAGCTAGCGATTCTCATGGCCAAATCGCTGTCTTTATAGTTATGATTATAGCAATCGGCTATTCGCTAGCCGATTTCCCACCGGGTAATCAGTGTAAGGTAAATTTAAAAAAGTTTCATCATAAAATGCAGAGACTTCCGCAACGGCGAACGCTTTTTTATAACGAATTTAATAATTTAAAACTTAAAATTTAAAATTTTAATTTTAAAGTTTAAAACTTATTTAAGCAGTTTTTTAACCAAAACTAGCATAAAACGGAAACATGTTTACTTAGCTGGTAATTTTAACTTAAATTTACTAAGTTATGCTTCAAATACAAATGTTCAACATTTTCTAGATACTCCTATAGAATATAATCTAATACCAACAATAAATAAGTCAACGAGAATAACTAAGACCTCATCGTCATTGTCGATCGTCATCGTCGAGAATAACTAAGACCTCATCGTACTTGATAATATAATTACTAAAAATTTTCAAAACTGCCGTTTAGGAACAGGAATAATCAAAACTGATTTAACTGATCACTTTCCAATATTCTTAAATACTGATAACATAACCCTAAATAATGTCCCTTCAAGCACTACATTTTAACACGACAGATTAATGAAAACTCCTTATTGTATTTTCGAACTCTTTTAACAATAAATAAGTCAACGAGAATAACTATTCTTTTAACAAAAAATATCGGTTTAAATGTTATTTTACAATCCCATGAAGTCAATACTGCATATGAGCTTTTTTTAGCGCAGTTCTGTAAACAGTGTGACATAGCATTTCCTGTTTGAAAAATTGTTAATAAATCCAAGTCTCTTTTAAACCCCTGGATGACCAAGGAATTAATAAAATCATCAAAAAAAAAAAACCTCATGATAAATATTTAAGACATAAAACATATAAAAATGAAATAAACTACAAAAAATATAAAAACTTAAAAAAAAAAAAAAAAAAAACACTCAAAAAAAATTTATTATGCAAAGTTGTTGGAAAAAACTAACGGCTACACTAAAAAAACGTTCAATATAATTAAACAAAAAATTGGTTAAAATAAATGTGAAAAAAATAATCTCCCACAAAAGCTTTTAATTGATGGAGAAATAATTTACGATAAAAAAAAAAAATAGCTAAAAAACTGAACTCATTTTCTCGAAGTAGGGCCGAACTTGGCGAGTAAAATTCCGTCAAGTACCACAAAGTTTGAATGTTATATTAAATCATGTAATTCTATTATGGAAGAATCTAATTTAAATCTAAACGAAATAAAGAATGCTTTCAACAGTCTTAAAAGTAATAAAAGTGCGGGCATTGACAAAATTAGTTGAATGTTATTATGTCAGTCTTCGATATCATTGAACCGTCATTATTTCGTATTTTTGATCTTTCATTAAAGCTAGGTGTTGTGCCGAAAAAACCTAAAGTTGCCACAATCACTCCCATTTTTAAATCTGGTGACGAAACTAATATTAACAACTACAGACCTATTTCCGTTTTACCCTGCTTTTCAAAATTATTGGAACGAATTGTGTACAACAGACTTTACAACTATTTGATGTTAAACAGTTTGCTGCACAGTAAACAATTTGGATTTCAAAAAGATAATTCAACAAACCATGCTGTAATCGAACTAATTATTCTTGTATCGGATGCATTCAATAATAACTATTTTATTCTTGGAGTTTTTATTGATCTGTCGAAAGCCTTTGACACTGCTAACCATAAGATATTTATAAAAAAACTAGAACTATATGGAATAAGGAATAAAAATTTACTTTAATTTGAAGACTACCTAGCGAACAAGTCACAATGTATTATTTATAATAAAAAAGAAAAAGAAAAAAATATTACATGTGGTGTGCCCCAAGGTTCAATCTTAGGGCCATTATTATTTTTATTGTATATAAATGATTTATACTTAGCATCAAATATTTTAAATGTTATATTGTTTGCAGATGACTCCAATCTTTTTTATTCCAACAAATTGAATAGTTCTTCATTAATATATTTAATGAAGAACTATTCAAAATAAAAAATTGGTTTACAAGCAGTAGGCTTTCGTTAAATGTAGAAAAAACTAAATTTATTTTATTTTCCAATGTATTGCGATAGAATTATTACAATTGGTTAAAATTTAAAATTCAAAATGAGGTAAGATAAAAAAATAAAAAATTGGTTTACAAGCAGTAGGCTTTCGTTAAATGTAAAAAACTAAATTTATTTTATTTTCCAAACCTAGTAAAGGTGATGATGTTCCTCTAAAATTACCCAATCTCCTAATCAATAAAACATTTTTTAAAAGGGAACCAATCTTTAATTTTCTAGGAGTAATAATAGATGAAAATTTGTCATGGAAACCACATATAAAATATCTAGAAAATAAAATATCAAGAAATATATATATATTATATAAAACTAAACCATATTCTTAACACCTCTTCTCTAACAAAAATATACTTTTCATTTATTCATAGTTTTATCTCTTAATGCAATATTGTAGGGGAAGTACTAACTATGGTAAGATGAAAAAACTTAATAGTAAGCAAAAACATGCCTTCAGGATTATATTTGGTGCCCACAAAACTTTTTAATGTGAACCTCTTTTAAGGAAGCTCGGTGCCCTAAGTGTCTATAAACTTAATATACATCAAGTTCTACAATTCATGTTTAAAACTAAACATGAACTCTCTCCTATTGTATTTCAGTCTTACTTTAGTGAAATCTCGCACAAGTATTCTACTAAATTTTTAATTAATAACTTTATTGTTCTAAAAACTAATTCAAAACTAAATTCTTACAAAATCCAATACCGCGGACCGTTTCTATGAAAATATTTTTTAAAATTTATCACAAAAAATAATAATGTTTAACACATCTCTTTGGAAAAATTCAGAAAAGAATCTAAGAATCTCTTATTATAAAAAGACTTTGATTTAAAATATCTCTTTTAAAAATAATACACAAATAACATTAATTATCTAAAAAAATAGTTATTGACACTACTTCTCTTTTGTTGCAATTTTAATCTAATTTAATTTTTTGTTGAAAAACTTTTATACTTTTAAATTATTGTTAATCTTTGATATAATGCGTTATATATATATATATATATATATATATATATATATATATATATATATATATATATATATATATATATATATATATATATATATATATATATATATATATGTATATATATATATATATATATATATATATATATATATATATATATATATATATATATATATATATATATATATATATATGTATATATATATATATATATATATATATATATATATATATATATATATATATATATATATATATATATATATATATATATATATATATATATATATATATATATATATATATATATATATATATATATATATATATATATATATATATATATATATAGAGAGAGAGAGAGAGAGAGAGAGAGAGAGAGAGATAAAAATAAAAAGAAAAAGAAAAGAAAAAACTAAAAAAAATAATTAAAATACAAATGAAACAAAATTAACTAAAGAAAAAAAAAAACAAGAAAAGAAAAAGTAATGACAAAAAATCAAAATTAAAAGAAAAAAAATATTCGAGAATAGAAAGGAATTGAAAAGGAATTAAAATAAAATATAAAAATTTCGCTCCGCTTTTGAAAAAAAAAAAAAAAAATTTTTTAAATGTTAGGGTAGGGTGGGGCAAGATGACCAGTGGGGCAAGAAGTCTTTTTGCGTTTGTGAGGATATCATAGAATAGTAATGTTTTATTCCTCTATTATAATATTAATATAGTTAAAACAATATCACGAAACAAAAAATAGTTTAAATACCGTTATTAGTTAAGGTTTAAATAGACTTTTAACTTTTTTGAGTATTTTGTTAGTAAGTTGCTTCTAACTTCAAATGTTCATCGGACTGGCAATATTTTGCAATGAAGGTAAGAAAATAGTTTTTTTATACAGAATTTGTCCCACAATAATATATAGAAAAAAAAGTTTTTAATTAAACAACAAAATTAGTTTTATTTGTATTAAACTTGCACTCACTACATACGAGGCAAGATGTTCTCGTTTACGTGGGGTAAGATGCCCACGGAGGGCTTCTAGTCTCGTGGTTTTACGGAACTTCTACCATTTTAAAAGTGTGTTTAGAACATAATAACGTTTACTAATTTAGTTATTGACTTTGTTTACATGTTGGTTTATGTGTTGATAACTATTATACATATATATATAAATAATTTTTTAAAATAATTTTATATATTTTTAAAATGTTATAATATGTATGCTAAATAAAGTGAAGTGTGAAGTTGTATTACATGCAGTTACTGCAATTCAATCCATATTTGTAAAACATTAATAAATTATTTATAAATGTATATATAAATGTATTATAAAATACATTTTTAATGTAAATAATAATAATAACAATAATAAATTGAAAAAACAATAATACCATTGTTATTAATAATTCTTGGATAACTTTGTGCAAAAATTGTATGCATATAACTTAAGTAAGTTCTTATTGAACTTAAAAAGAGTTAATTTATGAATGTAAGTTAATGTTTGAAACAATAGTATATTTAATAATTATATATTACTTTGCATGTGTTTATATGTTTTGATTTGTATGTATGTATGTATAAGTGTCTAACTGGTTGCATTGTTAATTGCGCTTCTTTAATTAAACGATCAAGCTCCTCTTTAATACTTAAAGTCTTATTTTAAGTTTCAGGTTATTAAATAAAATCCACCATATCAGACTCAACTGATGCTCTTACTAAAGCAGGTATATATATTATGGTGTATATAATATATACATATATATATACTTCGCCCTTACTTTGCATGTGTTTATATGTTTATATAATTTAATTTTAAAATTTTTATATAGAAACATATTTTTACAATTTAAATAATGGTGAAAAATTATGTACGAAAAACACAGAGAGGTGCAACTAATGAAGGATAAAGTCAGCGCTAGAAGCTATGGAGATGGGCTGCAGTCTGAAAAATGTTGCATCAGAATTTAGTATTAACAAAAAAATATTACAACGCCATCGAGATGGAAAAGTAAAGGTAGTTGGTGGTTTATCTCTGGGTGGAAAATCTCCTGTATTTAGTAAAGATTTTGAATTAAACATTGTAACACAAGTTCAGATTATGGAAAGAGCATTATTTGGCTTGACAACAATAGATATACGTCGCCTAGCATACAATTTTGCTAAATAAATGGATCTTAAAAATTCTTTTAATAATGAATCAAAAATGGCAGGAAAGGATTGGCTGCAAGGATTTATGTCTCGCAACCCACAACTTTCTATTCGAACCCCACAAGCCACCAGTGTAAGCAGAGCTGTTGGCTTCAATAAACCAAAGTTAAATCAGTTTTTTTCTGTATACAAGTCATTATTTGAGGAACATAAGTTTTCAGCCAAACAGCTCTGGAATATGGATGAAACTGGAATAACAAATGTCCATAAGCCAGGAAAAATAACTGCAACAAAGGGAAAACGACAAGTTTCAAAAATAACTAGTGGAGAAAGAGGTGCTACTGTGACTGTTGTGTGTGCAATGAGTGCAAGTGGTGTTTATGTCCCACTATTATTTATATTCCCCCGTAAGCGAATGACTGATAGGCTGGCTTTTGGTGCACCTTCAGGGTCAATTGTTAGAGTTAGCTACAGTGAATAAACAGATTCATCTTTATTCATCAAATGGTTAACACATTTTTTTACTGTGACTTATGCATCTAAAAATAATGAGCAATTAATTGTACCCTATGGTCATCATAGTCACAAAACACTTGAAGCCATTAACTTTTGTCGCAACAATGGGATTCACCTCATAACTCTTCCATCTCATTGTACACACAAAATGCAACCTTTAGACCGTTCATTTTTCAAACCATTGAAAGTTGGTTACAATACTGCAGCAAGCAACTGGATGTTATCGCATCAGGGGCGTAGAATTTCATTTTTTGACATTGCAAGTATTTTTACAACTGCCTAAAACTTTACTGCAAACATTGACAAAGCAATCAATGGATTTAGATGCTCTGGTTTATACCCAATAAATGAGATTATTTTTAACGATAATGTTTTTAATGCAGCTTTGCTCACTGATGAAGCTACACCATTGGAAAGCTGTCAGCAATCAAGTGATTTGCCTAGTATACCTTTTGTTGCACCTATACAGTTGCCAGATGTCATAAACACAACAACTGTTGCCTCAAAAATGAAGACTGTTACGAAAGAAACAGCACAATCAAATGATGCAGTTGTGCCAGTTGTTGATGAGCATCTTGGCCTTAAATCCGCCCCTAGTATTTTGGAAAAGGTTTCCCCGCGTCCTAAAATTACTGTATTAAGACAGCGTAAAAGAAAGGCAGAATCAGCTGAAAATCTTACTTCTTCGTCTTTCAAGAAGAGATTAGAAGAACATGAAAACAATGTAAAAGAAAAGCAACAAGAAGCAATATTGCGTAAAGAAAAAGTTGCACTTAATAAGGTAATCAAGCAAAAAAAGAAATCAATAAATTTGAGGACAAAAAAACCAAAGAAGTCTTAAAAGCAGAAAACCTCTCAATGTTTTATTACTGATACTACTTTATGCATCATATGCTCTTGTGCTTATAATGTGCCCCCATTTGATGATTTTACACAATGTACTAAATGTACATCTTGGTACCACTCTTCGTGTGGTCCAGATGATTCAGACTTATGCTACTACTGTGAATCATAGTCATGTATATACATCGTTATTAGAACATTTATTTTAGTTATTTATTGCTAATAATTAAAAAAGAAGTTATTTATCTTCAAGATAACTGTATAGAATAATTGCATTATATTTATTTGCAGTGTTAATATTTCAGTTGTTTTAATAAAATGTAAAGAGTAAATAAAAAAAACTAATAAGGGCTTTTATTTTTAAGAACTTTAAGTTATTTTTAACAACTGTTTTAATGGTTTGGGGAATAACGCGTGAAAAGCTTTCTTTAAATCCATAGAGCATCTTGCCCCACCACTGGGGCAAGATGTCTTCTGGCACAAATTTTTTTTTTTGATTTTAAAGTTTATCAGCAGTAACAAAGTAGTTATTTTATCTTACCTATGTCTTCTCTTATAAGTAAACTTTAATATTAAAAAGAAAAAACACAAGAAAATGTAAAAGTATTTATTATATACGATAAAGTTTGTTAAGGGGGGCATCTTGCCCTATTATTTTTGAGCAACGATATGTGTTTGCTTGATATGATTTACTTTTTTATTTTAATATTGTCATTTATTATGAAAACTCTATACTTTTCGTGATCTAATGTTTGTGTGCGTGACACGTTTTTATTTGTGAGTATTTTTGAATAATTTTTGTTTTATTTATTAATTGTTATTTTTTAATGAAGTATTTATTTTACTTTTATTGTTTTTTTTATTGATTATTGGTATTAGGATTATTATATTTATTAAATCATTTTACTTTTATTGTTTTTGTTATGATTATTGGAATTAGGATAATTATATTTTTAAAACCATTGTACTTTTTTTTGCAGTAATTGTTTTAGTTACATGGTAGGTTGAATTGACATTGGTTTATTATCTACAATTTTTTTATTGTTCTTATAACTTAATTTATCATCATTATTATTATCATTATTATTTGTATTATCAATCCTATTTCGTGGTATTTACTTAAGATTAGTTTTTAATTATTTGTACACGACCTCGATGGTAAAATTTTTTATCGAAAAAAAATAAAAAAATTGATCGATGTCATATAAAAAACTAAATACTTACTTTTATTTTTATCTCGCTTGCTTTTTAATCTTTTATCTACCTTGCTATTATAAATACGCAAATAAAAAAATCGTTTCGAATAGGATATGATCTAAAACAACCGCTGTTTTCGCTTACCGTCCTTAAAAAGTATAAAGTTATTGTTAGCTATTCATTTAATTATCTTAAAAAATGCAGATGGTAGATCTAAATGAATCTGAAGATATAAATGATCTTGAAATAAGATTCACCGATGCAAAGTAATATACTTTCTCAAATTTATATTAATTTCTGTAACTTCGTTGATATATTTTAATGTTTGTAGTTAATACAACAAAATTATACTTATAAAATTTACCTAAATTTAACCAAATCATGTTTTTAAATTGAATTATTTGGATAACTTTCTTATTTATTTTTTTTTATCTAAGTTATTATTTATTTGAAGTTATGGTGTTCATTTAATCTAATATTTCAAAATGTTAATTTACTGAGTAAATATAGGGATGTGAGAAAATTTTGAATTTTTAAAATAATACAATATTTTTTAAATAAACTTATACTTCCAACTTTGAATTTTCTAAATATATAAAAATCATTTCTGTAGGTCAAGTATTTCAAAAGTTTTGCAAGTTGTGATTTTTGATATATGAAAATGCTATAAAAAGTTAGAGTCAAATTTTTGTTTTTCCCACAAAAAAATGTTTATCTCGCTAAATATTTTTCATATTATTATTATCAAATTATATATCAAAATAAAGCTTCAAGTATATTAAACAAAAATAGAGTTATAAACGTAAAACTAAATATAGAGTTAGAAATTTTAAAATAAATATGTAAAATAAATAATGATATATTTTACCTATATTTTTTCTATAACAACTTGTTTGTTTTAAGTTTTAAACTAAAAAAGTAACTAAACGAAACATAAAATAAGTGTTTTGCGCCAATCAGATTTTAATAAAGCTAACTTGTGACCCGCGAAACTTTACTATGCGAACTCAGGGTAACAACGCCTAAAAAATGTGTATATTCACAACAATAACAAATTGTGTGCTTGGAGCAACCTTTATTCAGAATGGACACATCAGATTTACTTCAAATTTTCGATATAAGTAGTTTAATAAATAATATAAAGGAACCTTTAGATTTATGAAGGACCCATGTCAACTTTAGGTCCAGTGGTTCATAGAAAAATACGAAGAATTTACAACGTAAAATTACACTATTATTTATTTCTAAAAATAAACATGAAATATATTAAAATATACATTGACTCTTTTGCTAAAAAATTACAAAATTTCATTTCATTAGGTTCATAAAAAACAATTCAGCCTATTTTGGCATAATTCTACTTTTAATTAAATCGAACAAATTTTGGTCCAATTTTTAGAACAGTCTTTTTATAGCAAAATACGCATATTCTCACATCCCTAGTAAATAGTTAGGATTATAATATGTTTTGTTTATTTAGATATAAGCATGAGTTATTTTAATATATCTTTTTATCAATTTATGTTAATAAATCTTTTATACAACTGCTCTTTAAATATCTTTTTTACGTGGCTGATTTGGTCTTAATTACAAATGATTAAGGACAAAGTGTAAACTTGGTTAAATTTTCAAAGTTTTCAATTGTAATAGCAAATTAAGAACAATAAAAAAGTTTTGAATTTCACCAAAGACTAACAAAGATCATTGCTTGAATTATGTCAAAGAAATATCTAGATAAGCTTGTGTTAAAAACAGTTTATTTATTTAAAAACTTACCCAACTTATGAAATAGCTTGATATATAATGTCTTCAATCCAGTATAAGTCAACAGATTAAAGCAAGTCTTGCTTGATCAGCAACATTCAATTAAATTGTATACTGTTAAAGTGTAATAGTAAGACACTCAGTGATTTATAGTAGATAGAGCTATACTAATGCTAAAAAAAGTTCATACAGCTACAGCCAGGGCAGTAAAGTCGGAGTCGAAGTTGCAACATTTTTAGCGGAGTCGGAGTCACTAAACAAAATTGCTCTGACTCCAATAGTAAATTTTTAACTTATTGCATAATATTTTTTTAAGAATTCAAAGAACTTTTCAAAAATTTTGCTTTGGAGTTGAAGCCAAAGTTGGAGTTAGAGTCGGAGTTGTGCTAAAAAAATTTCAACAACTAGAGGCGGAGTTGGCGTTGTACTCAAAAAATTTCAATAACTGGAGTAAGAGTCTTTACTTTTTTTTTACGACTCCACACCCCTGGCTACAGCTATACTAATACTAACTAATATACAAATCTTATTTGATTAAAAATTTAAAAAAGTAATTTAAGTAAAAGCTTTTAATATAGTTTTGTTTTACAAAAAGAATTAATAAATTATTATAATAATGATAAAGCACACTTTGTAGTGTGCAAAGTATTGTACATTAACAATTTCAATTTTTTTAATTTTTTGACCTCTTGTAATTTAGTAATACTATATTAAATTTTTTAAAGATTTTTTGAAAAATTTCCCACAATTGAGTCACAGTTAACCAGCCTTATGCAATTAATTGATATGTTTATCAATTTTAAGGTTATCATTTATTCTAGTTGCCAAATGTATGGAGGTTTCTCCAATACAAGTTGCATTCCAGCCAGCGCAAGAAAATTTTTAAAAAAACATGAGATTCAAGCAATAGCTATTATATTTTATAGTATTTAGATTCTTTTTCTGTGGATTTATTATTGTTTAAGCACTAGAGAATTCAGAGGTGCCCATGACGCTCGTTTTTAGCAGTCCTTTATATATATATAAATTTTATTTATTTGAGAAGTAATGTGAAGCCAGAAAAGCCAAAGAAGTTTATTTATATACATAAATATATTTATTACGTATACTTGATAAATGTTAAGTTTAGGGCTACTGATGGCAACCGTTTCTAGCAACCATTTACATATATAAATTTTATTTTAAGTTCAATAGTATAACTGTTTAAATAATAGTTTATTTAAAATTAATAATATTCATTCAAAATCATACAAATATAATATTTATCATATGCTTTTAATTAAATTATTATTTATTTTGTATAGTGAAATTTTTTTTTTTTTTTATAATTTTGTCTAAACTAATATCAAAATATTTTAGCACATGATGAGATCTAAACTAATTGATTAACTACATAAAGCGCGTAAAAATATATATTTTTTTAATATAATTAACCACTAATGTGTAATAAATTACAGCGTTATAAATCAAAGAACCATTGACCTGGGTAATAGGGGTGTTCAAATTTTACAAGTTTTTTTTGGAACATGTATGCAAGCTAAAAAGATGTGTAATCGTGAGTGATTTTAAGATAATATTTTGATTTTTCAGGAAAAATAAATTTCACCTTGCTACACCCAATCAAAGTTTTTCAAAATCTTTTTACAAGATTGAAATTTTCTCGAGATCTAAGATACATACAAATATGTATACAACTTATTTGTTAGCTTACTATGTCTAGAGCAAGCTTGAAAAAAATTGTCACCCTAGCTTTATGGGATCACCTTGCTACAACTTGATTTCAGAAACCATGATAGTATGAAGGGGGGGGGGGGGAAGGTGGAGTTAGGAGCAAAAAAAAAAAAAGTTTTGGTTCAGCAAATCAATTTTTTACAATATGGTTATAAAACCGCATAATAATTTTTATTAAATTTTATTGTAGTAAATTATGTAAGTAAGAAGTAAGAAAGTAAGAAAGAAAATAGGTAAGAAAAGTAAATTATGAATAATAAAAATACATTTAGATAAAGTAATAAAAAATAAGATTCGTTCACAATCTATATAAAGTATAATATAAACTACAAATTTTATAGTATATAAATAATAAAACCGCAAAGTATCATTATTATTAGGACAAGAGAAAAACATGCTAAAGGCCAGATGTTTTTTGGTTCAAAAAATCGATTTACTTATGATAAATTTTGTATTTTAAAAATATGATTTGTTTTACAAAACCTCATGATAGAATTTGTTTATATTGACAATTTAAAAAGACTGCGTTTAGTACATATAAATATGCAGTTAGACAATTTTTAACAATTATTGAATATTTATATTTTATCTACACTTTTTTTATTTATCAAAAATTAGTATCTAAAGTTTTCATTGCTTTTGGTTTAAAGTTAGTTTAATGCTGGTTTTTTATTATAAGTACATTCGTAAAGTTTATGTTTAGTTATTTTTAATAATGTTAAACTAATATTTTTTGAATGTATTTAATGCAATTTTTGAACTATGAGGAGTAGGACAGGTATTTTTAGATTCCGAAATTATAAAACGCAAAAGAATTTTATTAAGAGAAGAAGAGTAAGTGTTCGCACTAAGAAGCACTTTTTGGTAGGTTAACCAGCATGTGTTCCATGAAGCTACCAACTAGGGCTGATGTGACGATTCTTTACATGACTTTTTCTAACAATACACGATTATTTCCAATTTTTATTATTAAAGGTTACTGATGAAAAGACTTTATCTTCTTCAGGTTCTCTGGTCTTGTAACTATTATAAATAATGAAATGTACTTGTATTTAATGTTTCTAAATATTTTACGGAAATTATCTATAATTGTACAGGGGCTATTCTAGACTGTTTTCGACAGCGCCGACCGTATTTGGGCGCTGATTTGGGCGCCGCCCAAATTCAGGTAATTGAAGACCTTTTTTTTAAATTTATTTAACATATATGTAAATATTTATAAATATGATAGAGAAATATATATATATATATATATTTATTTGGCATTAATTTTGAATAGATCCGTTGTCTTGCAGCTGTTATATAAAAATAAATGAATATGAAAATAAGTTTCAATTTATGGTTTTTTATTTTGAAGAGACTTGGACAAAACTTTTTAATTTAGCTCGTATATTCACCGGACCACCAGTACCATTGTTTTTAAAGTTCGTACATTAGTAAACGCATTTAGGTTGATTAAAGTAGTAATGTTTTTTTATTTAGCTTATATTTATTTGTTTTAATTTTTGGCAAAAATATGGCAATAATTATTTTAAAGATTTTTTTTTATTAAATACATCAACAGCAGTTTCATACAATAATTATTTTATACATGGAAGTTATACATAAAAGTTATGGACTCAATGAGATTAGTAAGTTTGTTGCAGTAAATATGTGGGTTTTTTTCCCCATAAACATTTGCAATCTAGTAAATTTAAGGTAATTTGGCTATTTGTTAATTTATTTTTATTTCAGTGAAACTTCTGTGCAATATTTATTTTTAGGTAGCAACTTTTTTTATAAAATTTATGTAGCAGATCATTTTAACAGGAATGAATTATAGTGAATTATTTCAAATACATTTAAACATAATAATAAAGCTAAAAACTAACTAAATTTTTGTTTATCTAAAAACAAAAATTTTGAAATTTTCTAAACATGTTTCGGCCCCCCTCCCCATTACTTAAATTTTAAGAGGGGGGAGTGAGGCAGAGGGGTACCGCCGCCCAAATTATTTTCCTAGAATAGCCCCTGTTGTAAATAATTGCTTGACAAAAATTTAAAAAAAAACAAAAACAAAACAAAAACATTTTTTAAAATAAAATATAAGAATATGCTAATAAAATCTATAATTTATAATAAACTTTTAAAATTTTGACAATTTAATATATATTTAAAACTTTAATTTTTTAAACAAATAATATATTTATTTTTAAAACAATTTATGCTAGAAATCTCAAAACGTAACAAATCCTTTCTAAAACATTTTCTAAATCATTTCAACAGAATATTCTAGAGCTTTATTTCACTAAGTCAGCATATTTTTTGAACCAATAAAATTAGTTTCTTTGTTCATTTGGCGGGTTTTTAGTGTTGGCGAATATTCTTTTTATTCTTTCGCACAAAAATGTTTTGAGAACATTCAAGTTTATTATGTTTCCATGTATGTCGGTAAAAGAAAAATTTTTTGTTTCGTACGTAAACTTAAATGTTCTCAAAACGACTAAAAAACCTGGTTAGTTTTTCGCCACTAAATATAATTTTCGTGGTCAGTATTCGAGAGCCAATACTGACCACAGAAATTGCTCCTGCTTCCCGACCAAGCCTGATAAATATCCTTTTTCTATTTTCCGTTTTTAAAAAAATATATGTTTTTAATTTTTATTAAGTTTAAATTAATTTTATTATTATTAATTTATTTGATTAAACTTAATTAAAACTCTTTTAAAAAAATCAAAACGCTCTGTTTTACAATTTTTTTTACTAATAAACTTTCCAAAATTTATGTTAAAGTATTGGATTGAGTAAAAATACTTTTATTTATAATATATAGTAGCCAGTATTTTATTTATAATATATAGTAGACCAAATTTAGAGTTTTCAATTCAAGCATGGAGTCCATATTATACAAAAGATATTAATGAACTAGAAAAAGTCCAACGAAGAGCTACCAAAATGATACCGGAGCTTAGACATCTTGAGTACAAAAAAAAGATTGGAAATTTTGGGTTTGACTACTTTGGAGGCTAGAAGGCTAAGGTGCGATTTAATCCAGCAATTCAAAATATTTAAAAGTATTGAAATCATTGATATTAAACAAAATCAAACAATGAACTCTATTTGCTCATCAGGTCCTGCAGCTAACATTAGAGGATCAAAACATCGAATGAAACCTGAATTGGTCAGAAATTGTTTGAAAAGGCAATATTTTTTCAGCAATAGAGTTGTCGATGGATGGAATAGTCTACCAGCCGAAGTTGTTCAATCTACTGCAGTTAAAAGTTTTAAATTAAACTTGCAATTGGTCGACTTAGAAACAATAACAAACAAGATAAAAACCAAGAAAGCTTACTATTAACGATTTTTATTATTTAGTGACTGAACTAACTTGTTCATTAATTAATTTATACCGGCTGTCATAGATATTGCCTGGCGCTTTATCTCAACAGCATTAATTAATAATAATTAATAATAATAATAACATTAGGTTTCACTGTACATAAAAATAAAATATTTTAATGGAAATAAAAAACAAAACAAAACCGAAAAGCGGTAATTTTCGTTTAATTACAATTTTTACTTTATCGAAAGCCAGTTAGTGCAAAGGTTTTTTTTAAAAAGTAGAAAACCCAATCTAATTGTGTACACTTAAATCCCTTTAAGAAAATCAACCCTAAACAAGAGTCCCCTCATTTAAAAAAAAATAACCATAAAAATGATTTAAAAAAAATAATAATAAAGTTTTAGGTAAGTATAAGATTTTAAAATAAAGAATTTTTTTTTTAATCAACATTTAAATTTAATTATAACTTTTTTTTATAACAATTTTGTTTAAATTAAAGATATTATTTTAAAATTAAATTTTTTAAACATTTAAAAGACTAGCAATAATTTCTGATGTGTTGTTGAATTTAATTACAATGAGGTATTTTAAAATAGGTAACTGGCCCAATAAAAATTTTAACGATATAAATATCTTTATTTAATAAAGTTACATATGTTCACATTGCGCTTTTCTGTTACGCATCAAAATCTCATAACAAGGCATGAAATTTTGACATTAAAATAATTTTTTTTACTACAATAACATTAAATTGTTATTGTATTATAAAAACGAATTACAAATTTAATGTTATTGTAGTGTGTCATTACATTACCTATTTTTTCAGATATTGTTATTGTATTATGAAGATAAATTGCAATAGAATATTTATTGTATTACACTATTAAGATAATTGTAAATCACAAGTATTGTTATTGTTTTCAAAAAAGTTAATACAATAATAGTTATCCTGTTAATCTAAATAGTTAATCTGTTATTATTTTCATTACTATTACAATAGTCTTAACCCTAAAATAAACTGCCAACAAGCAATTTAGTTTTAATTTTAGCATTACAACTTTAATAAGCACTTCCTGTAATGAATTTAAAAATTATTATAAAAGATTTAAACTCATTTATTCCTATTGTAATTAAAAAATTTTTTTTTTAAAGAAATAAAATGTTTGTTTAAAACATTTTAAAAAAATGTATGTTAAATTATAAAAATTAATCATATGAACATTGCAAAATGCTCCAAAGCTATTCCTTTAATCAATAAAATATGTAATAAACAAGTAAATAAAGTTATTTTATATTCTTGTATAATTCACATAAAATTTGTATAAGCTAGTAGTCACAAAAGTTGTAAATTTATTTATAAATTAACATAAATTTAAAATTAACATAAAATTTAAAGTTAAAATAAAATTTAAAATTAAAATAAAATTAAAAATTAAAATAAAATTTAAAATTAAAATAAAATTAGAAATTAAAATAAAATTAAAAATTAAAATAAAATTTAAAATTAAAATAAAATTAAAAATTAAAATAAAATTTAAAATTAAAATAAAATTTAAAATTAAAATAAAATTTAAAATTAAAATAAAATTTAAAATTAAAATAAAATTTAAAATTTAAAATTTAAATAAAATTTAAAATTAAAATAAAATTTGTGAAAGCTACTAGTCACAAAAGTTGTAATAAACTTATTTATAAAGTTTTAAACAATTATTATAAACTAAACTTATTTTTAAATTTTAAACAATTATTTTTAGAAAAAAAACTTAAAAAGTTTTTTTTCTAAAAATAATTGTTTAAAATTTTTTCAGGAAATTAGGCGTTTAAATTTATCAAAAAAAAAACACATGCCTACAATAAAAAAAACTTACATATAACATTTTTTATTTATTTACACATACGTTTATGTAAACAATAATTATAATTAATTTTATGGTTTTATTTAAAGCCTTTACATAAAATAAAAGCTATAGAAAAGATCGATGATTAAAAGATATTTATAACGCAAAACTTTTTTTATTGCATTTAAATTGTTAAAACATTAAGAAGTAAAGAAAAAATTGGGAAAAAGGTCAAATTGTAAAGAAAAAAATTTTAGCGTGGTCATTTACAGAGTGTGATCACTCACCATTTCTGTTGAAGCCTGAAGTAAAAAAAGAAAAATTGCAATGGTATCTTTTAACTATGGTAATTAAAAACAATATAAAAAAAAAAAAATTTCAATCATTAAAACTCATAAAAAGAACTCATGTTCCCTCACAAAATCAGCAGATCTTCTATTTAAACAGCAAAATGTTATTCAAAATCTATCCATATACGTTACATCATAATGAACTCGATTTATTAAACAATAGTCTTGGTTTTGCTTTGCCACCAGCATTTATATATATAAAAAAAAGGATGTGTTTGCTCAATTTAATTGTATTTTGCAATTACTTTATAATCATTTGAAAAACAATGATTTAAAGTCTTAACTCAAAAGTGAATTTTACCATTTGCCTAATTTAGTAATTACATATACAAATACGTTCCATCTGAAAATTGTCTAAGAAAACATAAAATATTAAAAAGACTTCGGAATAATCAGGCTTGGTTTGGAAGCGGGAGCGATCGTTCTCGAATACCGACAACGGAAATAATATCTAGTTGCGAAAAACCAGGTTTTTTTGTCATTTTGAGAACATTTATGTTTATGTTTATGTCGGTAAAAATTTCTGTTTTACGGACATACATGGAAGCATACATAAACTTGAATGTTCTCCAATCATCTTGGTGTGGAAGAATAAAAAGAATATTCGCAAACACTAAAAACCCGCCAATTTTACAAACAAACTAATTCTGTTGGTTTAAAAAATACGATGACTAGTGATAAAGTTCTAGAGTATTCTGTTAAAATATTTTTGAAATTATACTATTCTAGATTTGTTAACTTTTGAGATCTCTAACAATTGTTTTAAATATATGTTATCAAACAAACTATTATTTTATTATTATGGCTCATTCTCGGAGCCACATCTGCAAAGCCATAAATCTTTTGAACTATTATTATTTATTTACAAAAAAAAATGTTTTATAACATATTTTTTTTAAACTGTCCAAATTTTAAAAATTTATTATAAATTGCAGATTTTATTATTATGTTCTTATTTTATTTTTTATTTAAAAGGTATATATTTTTTCAACAATAATTGCATTTTTAATGAAGTTATTAATAATCATTAAAATTAATAAAACTAATTATGAAATCAACATACAAGATGTTTCTAGTTACTAAACACAAACATGCATATAATGTAACTTTAGTTGCCATTCTTACAAACTCAATATTTGTTTCAGTTTTAAATACTCATTAAAATTTAAAAACCCACTCACTAAACATCATCAACGATAATTTGAGGCAGTTTCAGTTCCTGGTCATAAAGTATTTCAACCTTTTTAGTTGACTTTTATCAAGTTAATTTAATTTTTACAGTAACTCAATGATTTAATTATTTTATTTAGTCATCTTACTAAGAAAAGTTGTTTCAAATATGTTAAACTTATCAAACTACGCAAAGCATAAAATAGTTATTAAAAAAATTAAGTTTTTTAATTTATAAAATAATTTAGCTTAAATAAAACTAAAACTAACATTAGTTTAATTAGAATCTTGTTAGACTTTTCGGGAGGCTAATTTTATTTTGGAGGTCTTTTATTTGCCACAGTGTTAACTGACTTGAAAATATGGTCTTCTTAAGTTTTTTGGAGCCTCTACTTTTGCGGGACCCCATGCCAATAGCCCCATCTAACCCTAACTCTTCTTAATCTAAAACTGGAAATAAAGCATGAGTATATAAATAAAAAATGTATATTATCAGGCTTTGTTTTAAATAACAAATTCTTAACACATCAGCTTAATGTAAATATAATATCATAAAGTTCTCTTTATTTTTTTATTTTTTAAAGACATTAAAAAAATTAGTAAGTAACATATAAAAAAATTACATTTATTTATCTACTTTTATTTATTAGGTTTATTATTTTAAATAGGGATGTACTGAAGCTTCGGCAATTTTGCCGAAGCTTCAGTTCGGCCGAAGCGAGGTCAATTTTTTGCTGAATCTTTGGCTTCGGCAAAATATTTTAAGTAATTAAAGTTATAAGCTACTGTGGGATAAGTTATAAAAATAACCTAATTGCCAGTGTCTAATAAAGTTATAAATTTAGGACTACAGAGTTAAAGTTGGAGTCTATACCATATACTTAGTATTATTTACTCCCAAGTGTCTTGTTATGGAGGGGATAATAATAAATAAGTAAAAATATTTTGAAAAAAATAATAAAATTAGGGAAGGTCCTCATACACTTTGAAAGCTTCCAAGTGTTACTTTAGATGAACTGAAGCAGCATTTCTATGCAGAATAAAAACCTTATAATTTAAAACAAATTAAAAGTTTTTAAAACCTTAATTTGTATTATGTAACAAATTCATATTAATTATTGTGTGGGATTACCGCAAACAGAACAAAGTTTGGTTTCAACATTTGACCGATAAACCTTAGTAATCTCTCTATAAAGAAGATTAAAGATACGTTGCTACAATTTTAAATTGTGTGTATGTTTAATTTTTTAAAATTTTATTTAACCATATTAATAAAAAATTTCATCGTAAATTTACAGAAATTGGTTAGGTGTCACATATAGATACAAAATAGTCAATGGAGTGACACATAAAAAACAAAAAGTTCTCAACAACAAAAAAGGAAGAAAAGCAAATGAAATATAAACAAGGAGAATAAAAAAAGAAAAAAAAAAGCCAACAAAATTTAGATAAATTTAAAGAAAAAGAAAAACAATGATAATAACTATCCTTGCTCTTTTATTAATATTATGAATACTTCTAAATTGAATTTATATATTAAACATGTAAACCAATATTCTGGTTTCTTCTTATGATATAATGAAGACTTTTAAATTTTATTTAAAATAAATTAAAGGTTAAAGCTTTGATTACTTTGAGCTCTTATATTTATCATCAAAATTTATTTAAATTAAATAAACAATTTAAATCAAATAAATATCAGCCTGCTCAGTTCCTGTTTATTTGTAAATATAAAGTAAATGATAATATAATTATAAATGAAAAATTTATAAAGTATTGTATTATTTTATTAAAAGCTCACTCTACAGAGTTGTTAGATTACTATGGAAGCTTTTATCACAGATAGTTAATATTTGATTTCAGATACTGATGCAGATTTATCCATTATAGAGACAGAAGAAGAATGAAAACTAAGATTTCTAAGTGTACTTATAGAATACTAAGTGTTAAAGATTAAAAAAAGCTATAGAAAATGTTATGTTGTGTAAAGTTAAAAATAATCAAAAAAAAAAAATACTTAAAAGTGTGTAAAAAAGAAGTTAGGGAGAAATCTATCATTTGTACTTTTTTTTAGTAGCAGGTTCACAACAGTTGTAGTGGAATCCAAAATGGTTCGTTTAAAGAATACAGAGAAGTAAAAAAAAGATATTGAAATAAATAGCAATAAAAAGATAAAGTGTGTTTCTAAGATTTTTTATGTTGTAGATACAACTAGATCAGCTAAGAGTGTTTATTTAAAGAAAGAGCGATCAAGTGCAAAAAATAAATTTACTCTAGTAATGTTCAGAGATTTTATCCACTTCTATTAACAAAAGGTGCATTAAAAATAAAAATAAAATATACAGCACATGAAAAGATGCTATATAACATTAATATGGTTTGCACACAGAAAAAGTAGAACTAGAAGTAGGAAAATTTGGGGAGAATGTTTCAAAAAAGCTTAAGTTTAAAAAAAAACGCTTGGTGCGGTCAAGTATCAGAAATGACATAATGAGAAACTTTAAACAGGGGCGCTGAGAGCTTTTGCCCTGCCTGGAACAACAATCCTGACTGGCGTCCTCATTTTTATACGATTTTTCTATATTATTAGTCAAGGACCTTTTGGTTCCTTTTTTGTTTTACACCCCTGCTGATCTGAATGCTGATTAAATTTTAAGCATATATAGTGCCAAAGCTTTGGCTTCGGCAAAGTAACTTCGGCCGAAGCTTCGGCTTCGGCAAAATTTCAGCTTTGGTACATCCCTAAATTTAAATAATAAAACTATTTTGTTCTGAAAGTAAAGATTTTTTTTCAAACAACATTTATTAAAAAATAATCACTGCGATTTAACTTGCCATATATAAAAAAAAGTTTAATTTACATTTTGTGCAAATTTTTAATGCAGCCTTTCATTTAAAGGGATCCCAAACTGCTAACACATGTTGTGTTTATATTAAAGATAATGTTAAAAAAAAAAGGTTTGAACCAAGTTTTTTTGATTAAAAATAGATAATAAATGCATACCAAGAAAAACTAACGTTGTAATTTTAGCTGAAGCTCACCTTCTCCATTTTTTCAATAACTCGGAGTCTTTGAATTATATGTTGCAATCTACAGACTTTTACGATTCCTTTAAAGTGCGTTTAATTCATAAAAGTTTTAGCATTTGAGGTCACAGTAGATTTTTAACAAAAGAAAAGTTTAATGAAACAAAGCTGCGTTTTTCTAATTTATTTTAAAAAGTACGATATAGTAATTTTTTAACATACAGGAAAACAACTTTTACAACAAATTTTTGTAAAAATCAAAAATAATAAAAGCTTTTTATTTCATAAGAGGAACTTTTTTTTTACCGATATCCTAATTATTTTTAGATTTATATATCTTACTTATAATTCTTTTGTTTTTAAATTAAAACAAATATTAAAGCTTTACTCACGTATCTTACGATTTTCATACGAGTGTTTTACATTATATATAGAATGTTATATATATGGTCTCTCGTTTTTGTGCAAGAGAGCGCAGTATTATATATTCTGAATCTTACTTATTTTTATTTAAAGAATGGAAACTATTTTCTAACTTCTCTGGTTATTTTTACGCAATGATATTTTTTGTTTTCCCGTCAAAAAAAAGTATTTATTGACAATTAATTTCATAAACTTACAGTAATAATTAGAGATATTATAGATGAAATATTAACTTTTTTTATTATAAAATTTTTTGATTACACTGATTTATTTTAAATTGCTAAATTTGCTGAATTGGATACGGATAAAAATAGAAATATTATTTTATTTTACAATTGATTTTTGATTATGAAACTTTTAAAATGTCAGCAACTCCATACCAATTAGAACCTGTTAAGGTTGAAAAAGAATACACTAAACAATACAGTTGACATTAGTATCAAATATGAAAATTCGTGAAAGGAAAGGATCCTGGTTTTGCATTAAAAGTACAATTAATAGCAACACAAGTCGGCATTATAAATTTTGATTATAAGTTTACTGTTCAATATTTTATAACCATCAAATAAAAAAATATGAAGTTTGTATATTTTCACCCGTTTTATACAACTAATATTTAACAAAAATACAGACATATTATTATTATGTAACACAATAATTAACACATTAGTTAATGGCAATAATTCAAAATAAATAGTAATTGTCAAAATGTCATAACTGTTATAAATGTTAAAAAACATTATATTTGATATTTCCCAATTTGTATCGTATTTGGCATTTGTCTTGAAAATGAAAAATTTTAAAAATTTTTTAAACACAACAAATACAAATTTTCAAGCAATTTTCTCTTTCAATTTTCATTTATTCAAAGAAAAGTTACTATTAAACTTTTATTTCTCTCAACTAAAAAAAGAACGAGTGACGTAAAAAAAAAAGTTCTATACAACTCTTATTCATTCGAAGTATAATTACGCAAAACTTTTCTTTCTCTTTTGTTCTACTCTTTTATAAAAAGAGCGAGCGTTGAAATAAAAACTTTTCTTTTTTAACATAAATTTATACTTTGAGATAAAATTAAATTAGAAATAAAGCAACAATGAACAAAGCAACTAACAGATTAATCTGGGACTATTTTTTGATACTAATAAAAATAATCAACATAAACAACATTACCAACAACAATTATCAAATAAACAACACAATATCGCATAATTTTAGGGGCTTTTTATTTTTATTGTATAGTCGTTCTAAATAATAAGTAAATTTAGTTCAAGTTAATATTTCAATATTTACAGTTGCAATATTATACAAAAAAATGTTTATTGTTGAACTTTTTATTTAATTATTTATTTTTTACCTACATTTGTTATAAAAAACTTTCAAATCCCTGTCATTAAAATAATTTGAAAGTGATTATTCAAACTAATTTTTTTTGCTTGACTTTTTGAACGTTTGCAAAGCAAATCGAGACAAAATATTGTCTAACCAAATAAAAATGCTGTTACTAATTTTAAAAGGGTATTTAATGTAAAACAATTTTTTATCAGAGTCTTGATTGAGATAATAAATATTCATAATTTATAAACATTAGATATATGGGGCAATGACAATTTATATCAATGAACCAGAATAAAATATTTGAGGTTTTTAATATCTTTTTTAATGCTAAAAAAAAAAAAAAAAAAAAAAAAAAAAATTAAAAAATATTCAAAAAGAGTTCGGATAAAATTAAATAAAAATATTTCCAGAGTTTCGTTTGTTAAAAGTCTACCCTGGCGTCAAATACTAAAACTTTTATGAATTAAACGCGCTTCAAAGGAATTGCCAAAGTCTGTAGATTGTGTCGTATAATTTAAAGACTCCGAGTTATTGAAAAGAGAAGGTGAGCTTCCGCTAAAACAACAACATTAGTTTTTCTCGGTATGCATTCATTATTTATTTTTAATCCAAAAAGCTTGATTCAAAAAATTTTTTTTAACATTATTTTTAATATGAACAAATTGTGTGTTAGGAATTTGAGATCCTTTTAAAATTTAATTTTGAGTAATAAAAAAATGTTTTAAAAGGAAAACCGAAAGAACAATTGGGATAAAAATGAACTACTTTTTTTTTAGGATGAGTTAAATTTAATTATTAAATAACATTCAGAAATAAATTACATTATAACGATCTTTGCTTCAAGCTTAAAGCATTAGCGGTTTTCAAGCGAAAAAATCAATAATTACAAAAAAAAAACAAAAACAAATTAAGTAGAAATTATTTATTACTATAGAAATAGAAATTTAGGTAAATTTTTTTAATGCAATCAAAAGTTGCATAAATAATTCTTGTCCTCACAAGATGATAAATAAAAGTTTTATTATATATATTTCTTTTATTTTTTCTTTTAGTTTTTTAACAACTTCGCATAAAAAAACAACAAATCGTTACTATAAACAATTTTGTTTTCTGTTCGTTAAAATAATTAGCTTAATAGAGATTAAGTTTTTGTAGTTTTTAATTTTTTTCATTAGTAAATAGTGCTTACATCTAACAAAATTGTCATTCAAACTTTTTTACATAATCGTCAAAGTGGTTTTTTATAAGATTAATTACTTCTTTATCTTACCGCTTAATAGAGTAATTTAAAAATTTAAAAAATATCAAAAGTTGCTTCATGCAAATTGCTCTAGGCGTACGCAATTCGTACGTAAATTGCCGGCAGCTTAAGGCTTAAAAACAAGCTCTTTATTATACTCTTTGATAAATAAAAGAACATTTGTTTCCTTATTAGACAATCGCAAGATGTTATCATTTTATATAAAAATTATAAAAAAGCAATGTTTCAAAAATATTTGTTAAATATAATAGATAAATTTCATTGAATGAAGAAATAACTTTAGGTAAATCCAAACATTTTAATAGAATGGCTGAGTTCTTGATTGTTAAACATAATTTATTTTGCTTTAAGGTTTTTCGCTTTAAAAGATTTCTTATTTTCCTAGTTTATTATAATTTTTTTTTATTATTGTCCAATTTTTTTTGTGCTTTTTGTTTGTTTTTTGAAATGTTTTCAAAACCACAAAAAAATTTGGCAATTTTTTTGCAACTAAATAGTATTTCTGTGGTCAGCAATCTAGAGCGATTGCTCCCACTTCCCGACCAAGCCTGAATGGAGAACATGGTTATGACAGGACCAAGCTTGAATAATGAGAATATTGTTATTACAGGACCAGTTAAATGAATTGGTTTAATTCTCTTTATATAGTCGGTTATATAAATTTATTACATAATATTATTAGAAATAAGACTAAGTTTTCCTGACCAAGCCTGAATAATGAGAAAATTATTATTACAGGACCAGATATAAAAAATAGTATAATTCTCTTTATAAAGTTGATTGTATAAATTAATTACATAATATTATAAGTAATAAGACTAAGTTTAAGGAAATGACCTTTTTAGGCAAATTAAAATTGTTTTAATTAAAAGAGTCATTTCCTAAACTGCTTAAATCTCATGTTGTCTATAAATTTACTTGTGCTGGCTGTAATGCCAGTTATATTGGAAAAACCTCCAGAATTTTGGCAACTAGAATAAATGAAAAACTTAAAAATGATAAACAATCTCATGTTTATCACTTAAATTTATCTATTAATTGCAAAAATCTGGCCATCTGTGATACTTTTGATATTTTGCATAATACCCAACCAAATTAAAGATGAAAAAATTGCATTGGGTATAGCATAATACCCAACACAAATTAAAGATAAAAAAAAGTCCTCCGCACTAAATAGGCAAATCCTTCACTTAATAAAATTTACATTATGCTGTAAGCTTATATTAATCTATTTAATTTGACTGTCAGTTTATTAATATTTTTTTATTTGACAGTTTGTTATTTTGATTGGCTATTTACTAAGTTTGTAATAATATTTTGTAATAAATATAATTTATTTCAAAGTTTTTTATTGTAATCTTTTCTTAATAATCTTTTCAAAATGTAACATTAAATTTTACAAAACATGTCAAGAATAAAAAAACATTGTGTTATTTTTAAAAATAATTACTTATTTTATGCTGTTACTATGTTCATACTATGTTACAATGTACATTAACCTTATTGTAAAACAACGTCATGTTTTTTATTAAATTAATTAAAAATAATTTAGTGCAACACTATTAAATTTCAATGTTTACAACATGCCTAATAGTTATTTAAAAGTGGTTTGTAATGGTCGAAAAGGGTTAAGTGGTTAAAAAGTAAAACATATTTTGGAAAGGTTAAGTGGTTAAAAAGTGAAACACATGATTTTGGAAAAGTTACTTTAGTTTATTGCAAAAAATGCTAATAGCATTCAGAGTGCACAAAATTTTGTCACAATAAAAACAAAGACTGTGTTAAATTAGCAACAGTAACTTTTTAGACCATATTTGTATTTTTTCATTTGTGGTTATCTATAGTTTAAGTAAAGCTGTAAAAAAAGTTTTTTTTATCACAAAAAAATTAAGATCTGAAAATATGTATATCAGACAGCTTAACACTCAACATTGTCTAAATTAAGATGCTATTAGCACTTTTAATATAATTTATAATCAAAATTAAAGTAATAATTTATGTCTTGTAAACAGTATCAAATTATAATTTAAATATTCAAACACATAACAGTTTTGTCATAAGGAAAATGGAGTAGGTAAAAGTTTATTTTTTTTTATAAATTTTGTGATGTTTTATAACAAGGCATAAGCTTCATTTTGTAATTTTTTTTTGAATTTACTGTATTTGTACCATCATGAATTAACGGTATTTGTATCATCAATATCTGTAATTTAAACATGTGACTTAAATTAAAACTTTACAAAATAACCTAGCTTCTCAGTTATTTTATTCTTAAAATTATCAATAAATTATGTAATTTTATTATTATACATAATAAATATTTTTATTATTAAAAAAATTAATAATAATATATTATTTTCTGTTGTTTTTTACACCACAAACAGGCTTGAACAGGAATGGCGTGCAATCACGCTCTCTAACTGACTTCACTAATATATTTTTTTCTTCACAACTTGACCACTGCTGTTTTGATGTTTTAACAATTTAAATGCAATAAAAAAAAAGTGTTACGTTATGAATAACCTTTAATCATTGATCTTTTCTTAAGTTTTTGTTTTTAAAGCGTGATTTGAATTGGCTTATGCCAATGGCGTTGACACAACCTTCAAAGTGGAGGGGGCCAACCCCTCAATTTCTAAAATAAAATCTATAATTTTTAAAACAATTGCCTATATTTCTAAAACCAAAGATCCTCACAAAAAAAAAGGGCAGGCCATGGCTCCCTTGACGGCCATGTATGCATAGCGTGAATTTACCAACATTTCCTAAGATATAAACTACTGCCAGAATGCAAAAAAATTCTAAAAAAATGGTTTAGAAGGATTTTTTGGGATATCTAAATAGAAAATATCAATATTTATTTATCTGAAAACAGAATAACTGAAAAAACCAAATATTTTTTATATTGACAAAGATAATTGACTTAAAAAATTTAGTTAACTAAGATATCTAACCAATTAACTAAGATATCTAACTAATATAAAGTTTGAGGGCCAGTCGGAGGAAAATTATTCTAACTGAATAACTAATTAGGCTAAAAGGTTGTTTTGAAATAAAACAACCCCTGTGACAAGTATCATTAGTTTAATAAGTGTGACAATTATCAATAATGTAATTTCCTAACAAGTAAATAGTTTAAATAATTGTTTCCTGGTAAGGAAATAACTATTCAAGAATTATTTCCTTGTAATTTAATATAAACTCAATTAAATCAAGTAAATATTTTCTTTATTTTAATAGTTTTTAATTAATAATATGTGTTACTATGTTAAGTGGATTGTTATCAAATATAAATTTAGGTCAAATTTTGCGAAAGGCACAGTTTGAATTAGTGAAGTCAAATTTAGTAAATTGTCACGATGCCAAATCAAGCAAAGAATCTTGATGAAAATTGAAAATTTGTGTGCTTGCTCTATCTGAAAGAAATGTTTAAGACAGCTTACTACTTTTCCAGCAGATCAAATATGCCTACTGTACAAGACTAAGATCGATATCAGTGATACTCGGCTACCAAAAAGATTCTGCGAATCATGTAGAATTACTTTGTGCAGGAAACAAGAGGGGAAAGAAGTTGCACTCTCTCCTTTGTTTGATCTCAAGTCAATACAAGTGAGACCTGAAATAAGAGGCACGATTTGTTGTTGCCTAATATGCCTAATATTGAATTGGTGGTTCAAAGCTGCAAGAAAAACTTTCTCTTGTATTGCAAACCACTATTGAGAAAAACCAAAGGTGCGTTGCAGCAAATGTCTCAGCCCTTTAGGAAAATGGTTTGCCCCACCAATGCTCTCAAGGAAAAACGTTCAATCTTTAGCAGCAAAAGATACCAAATCAAGTATAGGTTAAACATTATACTTATTTTGTTATAACCAAATAAGTATAAATGTTTACCCCTGCTAAATATTTATACTTAAATAATTTTAACATATATATTGAAATAAAGTCTTGAGTATTAAGAAATAACACTAGATAGATTTCAAGAAGTATATTTTAGACAAGTTTCTAATTTCTTTAAAAACAAATAATTTGAAAGTTTTACACAAACTTACCAAACAAAGTTTATTGTAACTATAAAATATGTATGTTTCGGTTTAAGGTCAAAATAGTGTAAATGTGCAATTAAATACGGCCCTGTCAAACAATGGATTAAAGAAACTTGTTAGAACTGTAAACAAAACATCAATCAGCAAGATGGTTGAGCGAAATTATTACATGAATATTCTAAGGCTAGGTCAACAATTGAGAGATTTCTTCACCTGCAGCAACCTAAAAATCACAGGTGAAAAAACAGATTCTTGTTCAATTCATGTTGTTGCTCACTGCATTGATTTATCAAATCTTGTGAATCATGTTATTCGGTCCCACAAAATTTCTGGTGACTATTTTGTAAAGTTCAGAATTGATGGTTGCAAAGGTTTTCTCATGTTTTGCCTAAGCATTGTTGATACTGCGTTAAGGGATGAAACCAGCTCACCACACCAACAACAACCTCTCACTCAAAGGACTGGTAAAGACACTAGAGTCAAGAAACAAATTTTTTTGGGGTTTCAGAAGATTTGTTAGAAACACACTCCAGTATTGAACAAATCTGATCACGGATTACTGCAAATAGAGTTAAACTAATTTTGGCTTGTGATATGAAAGTTGCAAATATAATTTGTGCTCTTCAAACTTGACGTCACACCAGGTGCACCCTTGCACCTGGTGTGACGTCAAATCTAATTCTCTTGCCAAATATGGACACTTGCGAATAATGGTCACAATTAATTCAAGCCTTGAGTCTTTTTAGCATTCTGGCGGGATTGTTGCTAATGCAACAATCCTGCCAGAAGTTTGACAATGTTATTCAAAATCCAATCATCTGCGCGCCTGTCAATATTCTGATTTTATAAATCATTCCAATTCCGATGGAATTGCATCTCCTATTAGGAGTTGTCAACCATCTTTTCAAGATCCTTAAAACTGCTTGGATAGAAGCTGTTAAGTGGCCAGCCACCATCCACATTTAACTGAGTCTGTATCACAGGGGCCAGTTTGAGGGAAATGAATGCAGGATGCTTCTTAAAAATGTGGTTATGCTGCAGCAACTTGCTGAGACAAACATGGTTCCCAATATTGTGTGCATAATTGAAGCATTCAAAAGCTTCAATTTAGTTGTCAAGGCTTGCTTTGGATACATTCTTCAGCCGGATTTTGCTGAAAAAATTGAAAATTTTAAAAAGTGTTACGTAATGATAATTGGTGTAACATCCAAAATTCATGTCGTCTATTACCACATCAAGGATTTTATTAGTCACAAAGGATCCCCCTTGGGGCATTATAGTGAACAAACTGTCAAAACTTCTCATCAAGATTTTTATCAACATTGCTCGAGGTATAAGCAAAAAAATAATAATCCAGAGTACAAAGATTGTAGCGCTGCATAATTGATCTAAACAGTAAGCATTTTTAAAGAACATCATTTGAGTTATTAGAAATTAGGCTGCTGAAGTTCATATTTTATTGCGCATAATGAATATTTTCACCATCTTTAAAAGTAGTATTATAGAATATTTGAATTAAAAGAGTACATTGAGCTATTTATTAATAATCTTTTGGTGGAGAAAATCAAAAAAACATTTCTTAAAATGTAATTAGATATTTGATGGTAATACAATGTAAAAAGTACTATTTAAATAATTTTTACTTCATTTTAAAAGTAAAGGTATTTAAGGAGGTTAATACAAAATATTTAGAAGATCTACTTTGTTTTTTGTTTTACTAACTGGTAGTCCTATGATTAGGATTTGCACTTTTTTTTAGCTTCTTTTTTTTTGGCAGCAGTTTATACCAGGAAATGTTGGTATATTCAAGCAAAGCATACATGGCCATCAACGCGGGGGAGGCTAGGGGGTCATGTCTTTTTCTACTTTTTTTTTAGAGGACATTTTGTTTTAGAAATATAGGCAATTATTTTAGAAATTATGTTTTTTTTTTTTTTAGAAATTAAGGGATTGACCCCTTCCACTTTGAAGGCCGTGTCGACACTATTAGCACTATTATTTAAATCACGCTTATAGTAGAAAATCACTATTTTGATTTTAATGAAAACTGTACATATACCAATAAAATAATTATTACAAAAATTGTTGGTATTACATAGTAGAACACTCATGTAACCGTTATTTTTAAAATAGTGACCAAATTATAAAGTAATCGGTAACGCTTTGATGTATAAGTAGCAAAAAACTGACAAAACTAAAACTGCAATAAATTCTACACCAGTCATCTAATTAGGCCGAAATTTATACATTCTATATTGAGTAGTTATAGAGTATACATTCTATATTGAGTAGTTCAAATTAAAGCGTTGTTAATGGCGCACTAGGAAGTCAATTTGACTTAATTTGAACATTCAAATTAAATGATTTTCCGTGGGCAAAATTAAATGATTTCAAAATTAGCCTCACAGGGTACCTTGATGTGTATGCTAACTTTCCGTATAAGTGGTGTTCTTGGGACAGCTAGGTAGACATTATAAGGATTCTTGCTAATCGTGATGTGTAAATTTAAAATCAATGTTATGTATAAATTTTTTTTTGTAGGCATGTATTTTTTTATAATAAATTTCAATGTTTGAAACAATTTTTCTATGTCTTCCTAAAATACGTTTAAACCATTAGAAAGAATTTTTAAACCATTTAGAAAGAATTTAATTTTTTAAACCATTTAGAAAGAATTTTTTGAATAAGTTTAAAACCTTTTGTGACTAATAGCTTTTACACATTTTATATGAATTATTCAAAAATATAAAATAAATTTATTAACTTATATCTTGTTGAATAATGGAAAACTTTTAAAGCATTTCCTAATGTTAATACGAATAATTTTTTATAATAAAACTTGTGTTTTTTAAAACCTTTTATACATTATATTTTTTAAAGATTTCTTTTTATTTATTTTTCAATTACAATAAGAATGAATAAGTTTAAATCTTTCATAGTAATTTCTAAATTTGTTACTTAAAGCACTTATTAACAAATTTGTAGCGCTCAAATTAAAATTAAGCTGCTTGTTTGCAGTTTAGTTTATTGAAATCACTAGCACATTTTATTTATTATTTTTATTTTTACAAATTAAAAAGTCGAAAATCTTTTTCTTAACTAGTCTTATTAAAGCATGAAATTATTAAAAATTATGTTATTTTTTAATTAAGTCATTTTTTGAAAGAGTTTTTTTTTGCAACTTTTTTTATAAATTTGATAAAATTTGTTCATTTAATAAATAATCATTTGTGCTAATTTGTTACTTAATTTAAAAGCGTTTTGCTTAATTTTAATAAAACTTTTAAATATATAAGTTTTAATAACATTTATTTCAAATGTAATTAAAAAATAATAAAAAGTTTCGCTTAAAGTTTAAGTTTTTATTTTTCATTTTTATTTAGAGGCTTTTATAATTTATTTTTCGTAAGGATTTTTTTTTCAATTCTTCTTTGTTAGGATTTTTTTTTTGATAGTTTTTTTTTATATTTTTTTCCTAGTTTAAGTTTAGCTTAACGTTTCTACATTCAACGCATTTCTGAAATGTTTTAATCATCAAAACATATAAACAATCATGGTCAAATTGTCAAAAAATAAAATCATTTGCGTGGTCAGCAATAGCTCTCAGTCGCACGCCATTCCTGTCCAAGTCTGCACAAACGCTGGCGAAACTAAATTTTAATTAGTTAAAAAATAGCTCAACTAATGTTCCCTAAAGCATTCAAGTGAAGTTGATTTTTCTTATTTACTATTGATGATATTTTCTATAGATATCATTGCTGATTTAGTTGCAGATATCTTTACAATTTCTATTTAGAGATTTACCTGCAGATATTTTAGCAAGGTTGAGTTTTCTATTAAATTCTCCATTAAATGGTAAGGACTTCAAAACTTTGGCAGAGAAAATGAAAAAGTCTTTTCAATTTATCCATTGGTTGGAAATGCAAAAAGATCCGACAGCTTCATTGTTAGAGCATTGGTGGTCAGGTTACTGCTACTTATATAAAAAAATTTATTTTTTCTTGTTTTTTTTTATGTATTTATGATTATTAAAAATGATTTTTTTTTGGTATATCATTCAAGTTACTTGTGTCCACAGTACCTTATAACTTATAGGTAATACTTAACCACAGTACTGGTAACTTATAGATAATACTTAGAATTACTTTTAGATAATAACGGTTAGGTAAGGTAAAATTTACACCTTTTATTTCTTATAATTAGGACACTGAAAAAATAGTACAGAATTTTACCATGCAGAAAATTTTTTTGTGTACTAGTATTTCAGCTAAAATGTTTTTTTTTTAAAAAAAAGCATTAAGTATATGATGGGTTACTCCATGTCAAATCAGCAGAAAAAAACAAAAAATGTCACCCCATGTCCTAGATTTTGCTAATTTTTTTATATAATATAGATTCCAAATTCTGGGCTTAATAATGGGCTTTCAAAAGCGCATTATTCAGTTTCATTCATTATTTACAAAAGTGCATTAATCATTTTATAACTACAAGTTAATAAAATGATGTCAATAAAAAAAAGTTCTTTTTAACTCTGTTTTAAATGTTATGTTTAAATTTTCCCCTTGTTATATTTGATGTAGGAGTATTTTTTTTAATAAAATAAACCAAAATCCAAACCGATTTAAAATAACGAGATCAATTAATAAACTCATTAAAAGCCCAACTTATATATTTATTTTATATTAAAAACAAAATTAATACTAGTGCTATAAATATAAGATATGCAAATTTAAAAATTATACTGTTATTTATTAAAAACAAGTTCTGCTTTTTTAGATTGAGTAAAAATAGTAAAGACGTTAGATTTCACGGTCCATAAAAATAAAATATATTAATGGAAATAAAAAAAACAAAGCCAAAAAGCAGTAATCTTCGTTAAATTACAATTTTTATCTTATCAAAAGCAAGTTAGTGCAAACATTTTTTTTTAAAGGGAAAACCCAATCTCTGTGTATAGTTGTAAGTACATTTAAATACCTTTAAGAAAATCAACCATAAACAAATGTCTCCTCATTTAAAAAAAAAAAAAAAAATAAGCAAATGTTTTAAAGAAGAGAAATTAAGATAAATAAGTATAAGATTTTAAAATAACGAAATTTTTTATTAATCAACATTTAAATTTTATTTATAATTTTTTTTTATAAAAATATTGTTTAATTTAAAGTGATTTCATTTCCAATAATTTTTAATGTGGTTTTAATATTAATTTCAATGAGGAATTTTAAAATATGCAACTTACACAATTAAACTTGTAAAGATGTAAATATATTTATTGAGTAAAGTAACATTTGTTCAGGTTGCATTTTTTCGTTATGCAACAAAATCTCAACACACATTTTTTTTTTTTGAGTATATTTAAAGATATTTATCAATGGAATTTTAATGAAGTAATTTACGATTATTTTAACATTTAATAAAGTATTTTAAAAACCGCAAGCAGTTGATATAGAAGTATAAATTACAATTTTTAAAAAAAGTTTCAATCTTTTTAGTTGTAATTAAATATGCTGAAATAATGAGCATATTTAATTACTATTAAATATGCTCTTTATTTACAAGTAGAAAAAAATTCAGATTAAAAAAAAAGTTTAAATCTTTTTAAGCAAACATTTTAATAAAATTATTCAGCAATAGCAAAGTTGCTATTGCTGAATAATTCTATTAAAATGTTTAAAACTTATTCTACTTGATTTAATAAAAAAGTACAGTTATTAAAATTTTTGTAAAAAATAACTCAAGAAAAATTAACAATCGCTTTTTTGTTAAAAGTTACCGAAACTCAATAAAGCCTGCTCAAGAACAGCTGCTGAAAAATAGAACGTCAATGGTCTAATAAGTTTATATAACCTGGTTTTGTTACCTGGTTTCTACCGATGTAAAGCAAATTTCCTCAAACACCCTGAAAAAGGCTCAATAAGCGTAAGAAATAAAATTAAAATTAATTTGCAACCTGTAATCATAAGCCATTTGATAAAACTTAAAATATAAAGTATATCTAAATGAGTATATATATAAAACGGTCATTAATTTTTTTTTTCTTAAAAAAAAAAAGTTGTTTTACTGCTACTGCTAGTGAAAGTATTTAGATTTTATGCTAGGGAAAAATATTAGATTTTATGTTATATTTTTTGTAGAATTTCATTATATAAAATATCTTGCATTTATATACACAAAAAAAAACAAATCTTTGCTTGAGTCTCTTTTCCTTAAATAATTTATTTTATTACTTGAAATAATACACATATTAACAAGAAGTTTAAAGGATCCAGACAAGAAATTGTTTAAAGCAAATTTTTGAATCAAAATGTTTAGTTAAAAATCCACAACAGCGCATCAGGAAAATAAATTGTAAAAGGTAACAATTTTTTTTTAATAAACCAAGTTAGCCATTATTTTAAAAAAAGTGTCAAGCATGATTTCCACTTATAACATTTCTGTAATGTCAAACGAGAACTATATATAACAAAAAAAATTTAGTATAAAAGTTTATTTATAAAATAAAATTAATTCTCATATTTAACCACGTAATGTTTTCTTTTTTTTATTTTAGCGCACCTTGTATTAAATATTGTTTAATATGCAAATTTTTTTGCTGAAATATGGCTTTTATACCTATAAGATTTTTATTCTAACATTTTATTTTATTTTATTTTACTAGAAATAAAATTCCTTGTAAACATTAAAAATCTAATTAAAATGTTGGTTAAATTTTTTTAGTAATACGAGTGATTGTGCTTATCAACCGCTTTATGAAAATAAATAAAAATAAATAAATAAAAAAATATTATATAAAATCGCTGGTAAAAATATTAGCTTTTTTACAGTTTTTAATGGTACAATATTAAAATTTCCAGTTTATTACTCGCTGACTTTTTAAAAAGAAAAAATAATTACTTGAAAACCTTTAAATTACATGATTGAGAAAAAAAAAATTAATTATTAGCATAATTTATAATCTTTTTTAAATGTTTAGTTATAATGTTTTTTATTTGTTTAGTATAGACAAAACATGTCAAACGTCCAAAAAATAAACAAATATTTTTACATTTTAAAAAACAAAACATTCCAATACATTTTTAAATAATAGTATTCCTACATTAATGGTTTAAAGTAGTTTTGCGGTAATTAAGTAAATTGGTGCAGTTAATGTCGATAAATATGAAAAGCAAATAAATAATAAATAAAATAAAATAAATAAAAGAATTTAATGACATCAAAAATCACTTCATGCTTATGCGTCGCGCAGTTTTTATTCATCACAAGGCCTGATATATATATATATATATATATATATATATATATATATATATATATATATATATATATATATATATATATATATATATATATATATATATATGTGTATGTATATATTTCTAAAAAATATATATTTATATATAAATAAAAAATCAAAAAAAACATTTTATGAATACTTTATTTTTAAATTAATCAGAAGTATTTTTTTACTTTATTAAAAAGCGTTTCGATCATATAAAAGCATTTAAGATCAAACTTATTAAATTGCAAAGGCTTTCTAAAACATTTTTTTTTAACAAAATTTTGTTTATTATTTTAAATGCATTACTTTTAATTAATCTAATATTTAAATTTGTTAAAAAGACTTTTGTAGTTGTAGAATGTCATCTTTTATAAAAACAAAATTTTTTTATATTTTTTAATAACGTTTATTTTAGAAATAAACACTTAAACAATTTATATGTTATAAATTAAAAAAATGTATACAACTGTCAATTATATTTAAAAAAAACATTTTCAGTAAATTGTTACTTTATTCAAAAATGTTTTGCTAATATGAAAACATTTGTTAAGTAGTTTTGATGTAATTAATTTAACTTTTTTAGAATATTTTTCATTAAGCCCATCTTTAAAATGTTTTTTGAATTAGCCGCGGTCAAACTGTGATAGCAAAATGTAATTTGTGTTGTGATTTAAAGACGTGACATCGCACGCCTTTCTGTAAAAGCCTGATATGTGTATATATATATATATATATATATATATATATATATATATATATATATATATATATATATATATATATATATATATATACAGGGTGAAAAATAAGCAGTTAAAGGTGAGCGGTCAATTCGATTGGCCAACACAAGGAATTGACGCTCAATTGTTTTTTTTTGAACGGACCAAAATTAAAAAAAAAGTTTTTTCATTGTTTATATCTTAGTAATAATTCTTCTTGACTAAACTTTATAAATACAAAATACTTAATAATACTTAAAGGCTAATGAAAAAAAATATTTTATTTATAAGAATTTTAAATGAAATCAAAGGGTTTTTAAAAGTGCAAACTGGCAACTAATAACTTTTTGTTTATTTAAAAATAATTTGTTTCATTGCAACAACTTTGCAAAGTGCTGGAAAAGTTAATTGAAAAATAATAAAAAAGATTAAATGAAAACAAAAAGACCAATTAGAATTTAAAGGATTATGTTTTTAATTACATATTATAATTTCGAATAATAATGAAATGAATCTCTGAAGTTAAAGTAGAAAAACTTTCGCACATTTGATATCTCTTGCTCATTATTCATTTTAAAAACTGCTTATGTTAATTGGTTTATAATAATGTTACTAACTCTTGTTTGCAAATCTATTTAAACAGAATATTTAATATTTTAAATTATATCAAACATTGGTCTTCATAGTATTGTTTAATTTGTTTACTGAAACAAATTTTAAAAGTTAAATATTAAAACATTTAACAATTTGTTTAATGAAAAAATATAAAAAAAGAAATTTTAAGTAAATAAGGAGATTTTCTTTATAATCCTGTTATAAAAAAAATTACGCAAGTGCTCAATTATTAATTTAATTTATTTTTAAACTATTCATTTATTTGCAATTTGCAGCAAAACTTAGGAGAAAAAAAAATTTAGAGAAAAATAAAACAATATGACTAAGTGCAGATAAAATTCAGTATGCGATAGTGGTGTAGTGGTAGAGCGCTCGCTTCATAAACGAGTGGTTCCGAGTTCGATCCCCACCACGTCCCTGGTAGTACCGTGCTCAACTCGTTTCTCCGCGCAGCGGCCTTGTTCGTCAAGGTTCGTGTTTCGGAGTTATAGAGTTGAGAGAGGGTTATAGCCACGAATAAGTAGCCTCCTCGTCTGTAGTGGCCTTCTCGGCCTTGAGGAGGTGAATTAAAAAAAAAAAAAGAAAAAAAAAAAAAAAAAAAAAAAAAAAGAAAAACTGTTCAAAAAAAACTGTTTAAGTACATAATTTATTATTTATTATTATACTATTAATATAATAATAAAAAAAAAATGTATATTAAAATATTATTAATTTATGTACTTTAATCATTTAAGAAAAAAGGTATTTTCACCATTGGGTAATTCCACATCAAATCACCCAAAATTTAGGAAGTTTTGAACCATGGTTCCTCAAATTTTCCAAAACTTCTTTAGATGTTGCGTCTTGAAAAAAAATTTAACACATACAGTTTCAGCTAAAAATGTTGAGCGGTTGACAAAATACTGCAATTTTAACATTGACCTAGTTTCCCAAAATGACCCTGTTTTCATAACATTCTAAATAAACAATTTTCTTTAAAAAATAAGAAATAAAAATGGCAAAAGTATGAAAATAAACATACTGCAATTTTAACATTGACCTAGTTTCCCAAAATGACCCTGTTTTCATAACATTCTAAATAAACAATTTTCTTTAAAAAATAAGAAATAAAAATGGCAAAAGTATGAAAATAAACATATAATGTTTTTTAGATGCTTAATTCGATTAATGTACTTAAAATGCTGAAATATAAAAGGAGCATGCTTAAAAGTTAATAAAACAACTAGTTATACTACAAGTAGTACATATTTTTGTGTGTTTGTTCTTATCACTAAAATGCCATTTTGCTAGTAGATGCCTTTAATATTGGACTAAAGTATAAAGATTTAATTTCAAAAATGCTCAGTAGAAAACAAAGAATGCATGCTTGCACAGTGTGATAATTGACCTGGTAAAGAAATTCTCACCAAATATTTATGAAGATGATTTTGAGATACACTACAAGCAATGACAAACTACTGATTGTGCAACACTATTGAGTTTGACACCAGATGTTCCAACATTTGTTGAATTATTATTTGTAAATAATTCATACAGTTTGTTATTTACTATTGAAAATGGAAAACAACTATAAATGTCATCATATGTGATAGAGATTGCTGCGTGAGCTTTCCTTATAGAACATCTAGGTTATGAGCGTGTTCTTTGGTTGACATAACATGGAGGTTTGTATTTTTATATCAACAATCATGTATTTAAACAGAATAGACCCCTGCGACAATGACCTACATTGTATCCCTAAAATAAAGAACCTCATTTTTCAAACTTTTTTTTCATTTTAACATATCTTTATCTAATTCAATAATGTCTTGTACACAGCTAAATGGGCTGCCTTGTAACTTTAATCAAGCTAAAACAGAACTTATCTTGCACACCTGATGTAAAGTTTGCTGCTCTTCTATTGTTATCCATCTTTTTTTGTAGCTGGTTTCAACTATATTCCATAGTTTCAACTTTTTGGTCAAATAACTGGATAATTATTCTCCAAAATATTTTTAAACTACGCGAACCTTCATTTTTTATTTGGTTTAAATAATTAAGTTAACATCTTCTGTTGAAATTAAAAGGGTTTTTTCCAAAGCTTTCAAAATGCAACAACTTAATTAGAAAGTTAATACTAATCATATTCCATCGTCAACCAAACACGTAATACTTTTCTCTTTTTTGAAGTCCTGAGGCTAACTTTTGCCAAAATACTCTAGCAAAAATGATACAATCATTCAACCTCTTTGAGGTATACTTATTAACTGCTTCTAGAATTATTCTATCTAGCTATTCACTGCGTTTTAAAATAAAGCAGAAAGTTTCAAAATTTGATCACCCAGTTTGTTTTTTATAAAGCCTTTTAGGTAGCGGTGTTCCTTTATACTAACTGTTTATCTTTAGAATTGTTAAAACTTGAGAATTTAACTGAACTTCTACTGACGGGTACTTTAAAAGAAGATTTATTCTTGACTTCATTAACGAAAAGTGAAAAAAAAAATTTTAATTTTGAATAGCCTTCTTGATAGCTTGAATAACGATTAAAAATAAATAAATAAAAAGGAAATTAAGATATTTTGAAGCAATCTGTCTTTTTGATTACTTTTTTTTTGATTACTTAAAACGTTTTGTTTAGAAAGAGACTTCAGATAAAACTTTTTTTTTTCTAAAACGCAACAATTAAAAATCAAATTTATCCAATTAAAATTTGAATAGCATTAATTTGAAAGAAAAGTTGCATAACTTTATATGCAAAGAAACTTTTGCAAAGACTTTAATTTTTTATATCTTTTAAATTTTTAAAATAGAAGTAGAAGGTCAACCATAAAAAAGTAGCAAAAACTGAATTTTTTTTTAAACTTTTCTTAAAAAATTAAGAAAAACTGGTTAAACAAGAAATATAGAATTTTGGACTTCCCCCCCCCCCCCCTCCCCTAACAAATGATGTAAGAAAATCTGGAAGATCAATAATGTAAATTAAAAAGAGTATTGGGCCAAGGATTGAACCTTGAGGAACCCTTAAGTTTACAGGACTTGACGAAGAGTGTTGTCCATTGAGGACAACTTTTATACTCTGATTGGAAAGAAAGGACTCAATAACCTTAAAGATGTTATCAAATACATTGTAAGAAAAAAAGCTTATAGAAAAGACCAGCATGCCAAACTTTATCAAAAGCTTTAGAAATGTCAAGTGCGATAGCTTTAACCTCTTCAACTCTATCTAATGCACGATGAAACCTTTTGGTTATTACTGTTAGCAAATCAGCTGTAGAACGAGAAGATCATAATCCATATTGATTATCTGAAATTAAGTTATTTGATTCAAGATTAGAGATTAAGTGTTTATTAATTAAAGATTCAAAAACCTTACTTATGATAGGATGAAGGCTAATGGGACAGTAGTTTGACGATTCAGATAGCTCTCCAGAATTTATGAAAATAGGGATAGCAGATGCCGCTTTTAAGCATGCCAAAAGACAAACTCTGAAAAGCATTTGTTAGATTGTTTTGAAAGGATTGACAAGAGCTCCGGAGAACATTTCTGCAAGACCTGTTTAACCTGTTTGATGGCTATATCAAGTAGAACGCAACTAGTAGAATCAAGAGATATTCTTGGCAAACAATTCAGCTTTGTCTTTAGGTAAGGTGACAAAGTCTGAACCATACAAAAGAGGTGGAATTACAGACTTACCCTTATTATTGATACCAGGCCTTGTTTTTAATAAAAAAGTGCTTAACGCATTAGCTTAACGTGATATTTGACGTCATAAAATTATCTTTTTTTTTTTTTTTATAGATGTTAGGTGTTTTAACTACCGAAATAAATAAATAACCGCTAACTAGTTCAATTTAACAATTAACTCAAATAACTATAAACATTTTAAATGTAAATTTACAATAAAAAGTTTGTATTGTTTTAATTACATATAATTACAAAAAAAACAAACTCTTTTTTAGTAACAGGTAATTTTTTTTTGTGCTAGCCCCCTCCCCCGCATAATTAAAAGCAAAGGTATCTATATGCCTTTAACTAATAAGAAACGCAAAAAGTAATAATTAATGAAGTTATTTTTAGAAAAATACAAATAGATTGTTCATTCATTGGCACATTTTTTTTAATATCTTGAAAAAATGTCTTGATATCTTTGTTATCATGATAACAAAAATATTAAGACGTTTTTTGAGGTTTTAAAAAAATTTCAACCCTTAATTACAAATTTTTTGCAAATGTTTTTTAATATGAATTTAGTAAAAAACTCTTAAAAAATCTACAAAAAACATTTATATTCTGTATTAATAAGTTTAAAATATAGATTTTTAAAAAGTTTTTTACTGAAAACTTTAAAACGTTACTACTTTTTATAAAAAACATTTGCAAAAAATTTGTAGTTAAGCATTGACGAACAATTTTTCATGTTACTAAATATTTGAATAAAAAGTTTAGCGTAAAATTAAATGTTATAAAAATGTATGATATATCGCGATGAAAAGTTACTTCAATTATTTTTAACATAACTTCTTTTTTGTAATAAATATTTTTACATATCGTTATTCAAAAGTTAATGTGGTTTTTTTAAAAATTAATTACTTCTTTTATGTTACCGCTAATTTAAAAGTTAAAAAAAGATAAAAAGTAGATTAACCAAAACAGCTTTACGGTCACGTAAAAATTGCTTAAGGCGTAAATCGCTTTAGGCGTAACGCTTTAAAACAAGGCCTGTGATACTATTAAAGATTCTCCAGAAGTCACGAGAGCCTAATTTTTGTGATAAAATACGAGATTTCATGATCTGAGAATAGCGGGCTTTGGCATTAGACAAAACCTTTTTACGATGGTTCCTAGCAGTAATAAACAGACGTCTGTTTTCTGGAGAATTGTTTTGCTGATAGATATGAAAGTAATGGTTTCGATTGGCAATTGCAGCAGCACAATGTGAGGAAAACCATGGAGAAGAGTGAGGCTTAACCTGGAATCGTCGAGAGGGAATAAAGGATTCCATGCCAGCCTGAATCCATGAAGTTATGTAAGAAGCACATTTGTCAACAGGGAGACGAAAGATTTCTACCCAGGGGCCATCACGAAGAAAATCACAGAAAGAGTCCCAGTCAGCTTTAAGGTAGTTGTAAGATGTACGATGATAGGGGAATTCTGATGGTAAAGAAGAATTAGATAATAGTTTGGGAGAGACCAAACAATGATCAGAAGCACCTAAGGGTGAGTGTGGTGAAACTGAGCACTGACTAGGATCAGTAACAAGACATAAGTCGAGTAGAGAACGTAAATGATTCGGGTTGTCTGAAAAGCGAGTTGGAAAGTTGACTATTTGAGTCAGGGATTGAGAAAGACTAAAGTTGTGGGCCTTAATGCCTGCAGAGTCACTGACACTAGAGCCAAGCCATTCAGTGTGATGAACATTAAAGTCACCGACAACAACAATATTGGCTGATGGTTAAAGAATGAGGGCTTGGTCAATATAATCAGAAATAACATTAAGAAGAGTGCAGTCTTGAGATGAGGGAGAGCGATATAAAACAAAGAGAAAGGTGATAGAGTGAAGTGGTGCTAAACGAAAGCACATAAAAGAGTAGTCTGTGGATTCAAACCTAGTTTCCCGACAAATGAGTGAATTCTTACAAATGTAAATGCCCAGGCCAAGCATGTGACTATTGGAGTCTTTACTAATTAAAGTAAGATAACCATCAACACTAAGATCACTAGATGAGACAGCTGAACTCAAATTAGTCTCACAAAGAGCAAGTAGGTCTGGTGAACTTTGCAAAAGATAAAACTCAACAGAAGAAAAGTTACTTCGAAAACCACAAATATTTTTCAGCTGTTGATGGAATCAGCCTCTCTGAGAGCTACCACAGAGTTCGGGAAACTACCAGCCAGTCTCAGAACCATAAAACTGAGTTTTAAATCTGTACCCTCATTTGGAGATGATGAAAATTAGTTGCCTAGTCATAAAAACAGAGACAAAAGCAAAACCTATGAATTGAGTCAAGAAGATCCAGTGTTCAACATCCTAAACTAGAAACAATGTATTAAAAATACATATGTGCAAGCCTAATAGATGAAAAAGGGGTGCGAGGCAGGTCAACAGATAAAATAAGTTTACCCCTTAAGTCTTTGCCTAGGAGGCCTTCTACAAGACAGCAGCCGGATGCATTTAACATCTGCCCAAGATGAGTATTTTTATCGAGACACCATCTCTAGCCTTTACTCAACCAAGAGCCCCAAGGCAGGGGGTGTTTTATGTCGGAGTTTCCATCTCCTAGTCTTTGCCTAAAAAGGCATATCCTACAAGGCAGCAGGACATGAAGCAGATTGTACTGGGTTACATGTTACCAGTAGCAGGATAAACCTGACCTGACCAATAATTTGTGTTATAAGGGCAATTCCACGGCCAAAAATGAATAGAGGTCAAATTTTAAACTCTTTTTAGTCAGTTTTTAACAAATGAACATTGATGTAGACACATGAAAGTTTGTTTCAAATTATCTTAGGGGGCCATCCATAATATACGTATACAAGTTTTGAATTCTTTTTTTTTTAATAACTGTATGCAAACTATTTTTTAATTTTTTTTAAATGTTAAAATAAGGTGTAACATTTTAAAATTTAAATAAGTACATTAAGAAATATTTTAAGTTTGAATTAAGTACATAGAATTTCTCTGTACTTAATTCAAACTAAAAATATTACTTCATGTACTCATTTAAATTATAAAATGTTACATCATATTATAACATTTTAATATTTTTTGATTTTAGGTATTCTTTTAGTAATGATAAGGTAATTCATTAATATAATGCCTGAATAAGCACGGGGCAGATGAAGCATTTTCCCCGAAGAAAAATGTAGTTAGTTAAATGTAGTTTTTGTTTACTAGATTCACCTATGAATCTAGATGAATTTTTTTTATGGAACACAAACGTTTAATTTTTTTTTAATTTTATTAAAAACATAAAACTATGAGCAAAATAAAGTTATAAAACGCCTGCTATTTTTCATAACCATACCAATGTTGGTTGTCAACTCCATTCAAACTTGCACTCATTAAAACATGTAATTTTTAAACAAAGCTGCAAGCCATTATTTTTAACTTTTATCATAGATCCATCAACGAAATTGCCGCACTTTGGACAATGTGCTAATAGCTCTAATAAATTCTTTTTGTAAACAAACACCAATCAATTGTTACACATTCTTTTTATTTTTAGATCTGTAGTGTTAGTTTTGTTATCAGTATTCATTTCATCTGATGAAGTAGGGGTATATTCTTAATTGTTGACATCTATACGTTTATTATCAGAATCATAGTCATCAATGTATTCAATATCTTCAGGTTCATTATAATGTTTCTCATTATCATCATCATCATTGTTTTTATCATAATCATCCTCAAGTAAATCATTATTGCCAGCTGTTTCATCACTTCTATTGGATAAATTAATATCTGAATTGTAATTTAATTTAACGGTAATATTAACTTAATTGCAATTGTTTAATGGATCTCCTTTAGCTGCGTCAAAATTTTTACAAAATAATAACTGAGGGGATTTTTGATCTTCAACTGTTGGGAATAGAAAACCTTTATTAATTTTTTCAATTTTGGGTGAAATTATGTTTACTTGAAAACCAAAGTGTCGATAACTTTTTTGCTTAGTTTTGAAGGTACTTACATCTTTTTTCCAAAGAAGCACTTATCTTTTTGCAAGAAAAATGTAATTCAATAAAATATGGAACAGCAGCAATAAAAATAAATAATTATTTTTTATTTTTAATGTGAATATGCTCAAAACGTAATGGAAATAAGAATAAATATTTGATTACCTTTATTGCATTTGCGAGATAGTAAAGTATAAAGTATAAAAAATATTCTGAAATAAAGTTTTTTTTTGTGTGTGATATAGCTTATATTGGAATTTGGCACAATTTGGTTTTTAATGATCAGATGAAGTCTGTTCATTAAAAACTAATGTTTATTTATACCTCTAAATATTTACTATATTGTCTTTATTCTTTCCTTTTTTGTGTAAGTGCTTTGGGTTTGAACTCTGACAGGTTTTTGTTATACTATAATATGTGGATGTTTAAATAAAACATTATCAATAGATGAGGTCTAGCAGTCTAAAATGAACATGATATAAACATAATAAATGTTAAATAAAGTGCATGAATGAAATATTCAATTAAAAAAGTTCTTATAAATGAAAGTGTATACTTGTATTACAATTTATTATGGGGTAATTCCATTTAAAATTGGGACAGTCATTTCAGTCACCTCTTGGATTTTCTTAAATTTTTACCCAGTGGTACATAACAATAAAACATAAAAAAATGTAAAATTTGAGCTCTCTAATCCTAAGAATTCAGCCTATAATGTTCAATTTTTTTGTCAAGTGCGCCATTTTGAATTTTGTACTTGTACTATTTAACAAATAATTTAAGATCTAGTGGAATAATCAAAATTTAGTACCTGGAATAATCAAAAATTGGTACCTGAACATTTTAGGAGGTGCTGTATTCAAAAATGTAAAAAAAAATTTTGAAATTTAAAATTTTTAATGATTTTAAAATGGTAATTTAAATTTTTTGTTCTGTTACCATAGGTTGGACGTTCATTCATTCCCAGAGTTGCCCAAGTTTCATGGATTCAATTTTTTTTTCAAATAAAATAAGTGATCTTAGGCTATCTCTATAAAAAAGATGGTTTTGGTTTCTTAAAGCATTATAAAGATATGTCATTTTGAAATTTAGCCAAAAAAATCTTTTTGTAGCCTCTATTTTCCATCACAGAATTTATAGCGATACTTTTTGTGTGAATAATTTCAGTTCTAGTGGAGAAATATGATTGAAAATTGGTACCTGACCAATTTTAAAGATATTGAATACAGAGATGAAGTGAACTTAACCTAATTCTTAATATTTGAGAATAATTTTTTAGTTTTAAAATATCAGCTCTCAAGTTTTTTGTTTTATAACCAAGGTTTGCATTTCACTTATTTCTGGAGTAGCCTTACACTAATTGTAAAAAAAGAGGTCTTAGAAAAATTAGGTCTCTAAAAAAAAATAAAAAAATTATATTGCTTTGCACAACTTGCATCTTTATAATCAATACTTTCAAAAATGGAAATATAATTTACTATACAAAACATTGAAAATATAATTTCTATATTAATTATAATAGTTTAACTTAACATTATTACTTAATGTCTATTAATTAAGTATTGTTTCAAAATATTGGTTGCATACTTAAGTATTAGATTGCATGCTCAATTACTGTGTTAAAAAATAAGAAACTAAAATGCAAACTTCTTTGAAAAAATAGTAAAAAATCTACTTTATTGAAAAAAGCTCAAAAAAAATAAATAACCAAATATTACTAAAATTGAAGTTTGTATTATTTAAATAAAGAAAGTAAAATATTCATCAATTTTCACTGACAGAGTAAAAGCTGTTCAAATAGAGTTTCATTTTCTTTTGAGATACGGTACTGACAACCAGAAGATGTTGAAGGCGTTTTAACAAGAGAAATGACTTCACCCAACAATTATCGTCTCGTTTTGGCCAGTAGTACGACCGACTTGGACAATGCAGATGCATAAACTTTACCATAAAATTATCATTCTCTTTATCAATTTCAGAAACCATGCCAAGCCAGTAAAAATTGTCGTATTTGCAGAATAGGTATTTGACATCATAACATTGTCAAATTTATTAATTTCATATTTTTGTTTATTGAAGTCAAATGTTAGAGCAAATCATCATTATCGGATACCCTTTTCATTTTTATAATTAAATGAGAAGAAGGTATAAATTGATGGAAACTTTTTGTCCCAGGAATAGTGGTTGCTATTAAAAGTCTACCACTTAGTTTGATTCTCACTAGCTCCATCTCTTCAGCAGATTATTATGATTTGAGTTTAAATTAATATTTATGATAACTTTGCTTCTTTTTTTTTTTTGGTTTAAATTGATAAAGTTTTATTTTATCAATTTGACTTTTTATTTGAAGTTAAACTTTTATAAGTTCTAAACACAATTACTTTATAACTTTTTTTTTAACGGCGTTTTTCAACCGAATTCTATTATACTTTTTTTACATAACTAAGTAAAAAAACTTGATTAAAACTTAACTTTTTAATCACTACTTTTTTTAAAAAACAATACTCAAAAATCCAAGTAGATATTTTAAAGTTGTTGTTATGACATACTAACGTGATTTTTGAGTCTCAATGCTAAAAAAATAAAATCAAAATGGCGTTGTTTTTCAGTGATTTCGGTGATTACTTTTTGTTGCTATGCATTTATTACTAGCAGTAAGCAACCCGTAATATGCGTTGTTAGTAAATAAAATTAAAAAAAAAAAACGGGTATAGAAAAGCCTAGAAACTACTTTAAAATAGAAAATGACGTAACTCGACTAATAATAATAATAATAAATTAGCGTATTCATATTATCAGATTACTATTTAGTGAAAAAAACTTACATTTTTTTAAATGCTTTTTCATATGAGATCATATGTTAGGAACACTTAGGGATCCTTTTAAGTTGGTAATTTTGTATATTGACCCATCAAAAATCAACTTTTTATATCTGCAAACAATTTTTTAGGTTTTTTAGGCAGCCATTATGGATGAAATGTGACATTAAAAAATTTAATGTCAAAGTTTTAACAAAGTAAGCCTACAGTTGTACTGTCAACTGGGGTTACTTTGATAAGTTTTTAAGCTTTTTTTAAAAGTGCTGATAGAATTTTAATGAATTGCTGTTGTTTTTGGTTTAAATATACCAAATGATCTATCCTTAAAAGGAAAAAATGCTTTTTAGAAATATCAGAATTTGTCTTGTATTTGTTTTTAAAGCCCAAACAGTTATCAATGTAACCCCCGCATGTAGGGGTTACTTTGATAGTAAATGCAATTTCAATCAAATATCAAGTTAACTTATCACAGGGTTTCATTGATAGTTTTTTAGGCTTATAAAAAAGATTTATAGACCTAGTACACCTAATACTATCCAAAAAATTACAAAGTTGGTTGAAAAAATGTCAAAAAATATTAAACTATATCAAACTATATCAAACTCAAAATTCTAAATTATCAAAAGTTTTTGATTTTAGTTGATGACTTGGTGAGACAGGTATGAGAACCGATATTGATCCCTTGTTTTTCTCGGTTTATCTGAAATTCTTTCAACTGCAGCAGAATATGGAACAGGAATATTCATCCATATCTTCCTTACTTTCCGTAAATTTGAAGAATTTACTAGCTGGTTGTTTTTTCAAAAATTTAATATGAAGCAGTTTTATTTTCTCAAACACTTCAACAACTTGACCAATGTAATTGTCAACAGATTTCTTTCCGGTGTAGGCTACAACTACCCATTGCTTCGGTTCAAATGGAATGTCAGTTGTTTTATCAGCTGATTCCAAAGAGTCTTCACTGTCATCTTGAAGTTCCATTTCAATTTCAGAATCATTATCTGAAGATGTTGAAGACTGGATTTTTTTATTAGATCGTTTTTTTTTTTGACAACCAATTTTGTACAAGTACCACTACACTGTGTTCCTTTTTTTGTTTCTTTGATCACACTAAGATCATTTGATGTTATTTCTTTACCAGGAATTATCTTTTTTCCTCTCTTCTGTGTTTGTTTGTCCGGTATTTTGAATCCACAATGATCTTTTAGCATTTCCTGAACAACCTTGCCAAAGATTTCTTTAACCTTTTTACCACCAACATCTTGATTCTCATTTGGCAGTCTTTTCAAGACTTCATCTCTGTTTAGTGGAGATATTCCGCAAGCCGAAAAGCCAGAAATCAGGTTTTGTTATTTTAGTCTTCGATGCAACTTCAACAATAACACAGGAAAATGTTGTCTTTGGTATTGTACCTTTGATGCGACTTTCTTTTCACCAACATTCTATGATTCTCTTCCACTCTTTCTTCATGGATCTAAAAACTGTGACATCCATTGGTTGAAGGAGATGACTTGCATTTGGTACCAAACAGGTGAAACGAATGTTATTCAATGACTGGAAGAGAAAAACGAGAGGCAAGATTGTCACTAATGATGACTTTTGGTCCATGATCTTTACTAACGTTAGAAAGAAATATTTCTAGAAACCAGCATTCGAAGGTTCTTGAGTCAAACCAGCCTGACTTTGTGTTGTCATAACAAGTGTCTTCTGGGCCACCTCTGGTCCATTCTTGATAAACACTTTGAGACTTATATACTACCATAGGTGGTAGGAATACTCAATAGCATTTCCACAATACATGATGCTTACACAACTCTTTGAGTGTTGCATTTTGCGTTCGTCTCTTTTAAGTCCTCGTCTGCATATGATCAATTTTGCGCCAGGGTCATCTGAAAGATTAGTCTCATTATAGTTATAAATTTTACAGGATTCAACGCCTTCTAATGTCTTCGTTAATTCATCGAAGTAACCGTTCACAGTTTGTCCACAAACCTCTGCGCGTGAATGTTTTACATTTTCAGCAATGCGTGTTGTCAGCTTATGGCGTTTGATAAAACTTAGCATCCAATCGATCCCTGGTAAATTGTTGTTAAACTGTCTATTTTTAACACCGGAGTGATCGAGATAATGTTTGACCATTAAACATATCTAATCCATCAACAGGCATTTTCCAATCACAAAGAACGTTTATTACCTTTAAAAGGTGGCTCTCGCAATTTAAAATAGTGCAACTGGATGTCCAACTTTTTTTCCATGTTTACCCTTCATTCTGTTGTGCAATGTACCATATGGAATTTTAAATTTTTTAGATGCTTTTAGCAAACTTATAGTACCCTTCCGGCAACATTGAACAGCTGACAACTGAGTTTCTAAATGTGAATAATAAGCACGACTCCGGTCCTTCCTCTTGTAGATCCTCATATTACGGATAGGTAGGTATGTACATATAGGCATATAAAAAAACATGTTTTTATTGTTTTTTGTTACTGTTTAGAATACGTTTTTTACACTCTTTTACAAAAAAGTTACAAAAAACTTGGAAAATTTTATTTTATTTTTAACAATTTTACTATGTTTTTTACCTTTCAAATCAGTTTGGTGAAATCTTTGTAAACTTTTGATTAGTTTTTATTTATTTTCAACTTGAAAATAGAAAAGATAGTAAAATAGTATTAAAAATATACTACGATAATATACTGAAAAAGTAATTCTAAAATAATTATCAATGTTACCCGAGGTATCAAAGTAACCCCAGTTGATGGTATATAATAAAAAAATTAGGTTTTCTGATTTTTTTTAAATACAGAGCTTCAAAGTATGAACAAAACATGTTTTTGCTAATGAAGTTTTAATTTTCGGAAAAATCAGAAATTTAAAAGTGCAATATCTCATGAACCATAAATGATTTTAAGCTGAAATTTTCAGGAATTACTTTTCTCATTGATATAAACCAGCCCACCAAGTTTTATCAAAATCTGAGGGGGTCCATTTTAGACCCTGGTTCACTTGGCATGGAATGACCCAAATGCTTTTGCTCTCTATTTGATTAATTAATTTATGATTCTAAAGTTTTTCCATTTATGGTATCGAATTTCTCAATGTTAACAGAATTGTTATACAACTTTAATATACATCAGCTAATCTCTGATATTGAATTAGTTATTAAATTAGTGTTTACTAAATGAAAATTTTGAAAATTATTATTTATGTATATATATATTTTTTAGCCATAATTAAAATGTGTTTATAAATTTTTGTTGTTTTATTTGTATATTCAATGAATAATAATTGCATAATTAATAAATGCAATAATTAAAACCCAAAAAAATAAAATAAAATATATTATATATGAATTTCATATATAATATATTTTATTTTATTTTTTTGGGTTTTAATTATTGCATTTATTAATTTTTTAATAACTTTAAAAAAATTTATTTATAGATAATCGGTCAAGAAAAGTTAAAGATTTAGTTATTCTACTCAAGGAAATACAATGCTTTGATGCTGTCAAACTGCTAGCACCTTATATGCACTATATTGGTTTACATATTTTTTTATAAATATTTTCATATGTGTGTACTTATATGATGCGTGTTTAGATGTACACTATTAATCATGTCTGTAATTTATGCACATATAATACATATATGCATAAATTAACCATATTATCACTATTATTTTTATTATTATTAAAGATTATAATTTAAACTTTAATAATTTAATTTATTTTTATAAAACATCAGAAAAAACTAAAAAAAATAAAGCGCGATAAAGTGTATATATATATATTAAAATATAAATATTAAAAAACATGTGCTAATCACAACAATCTAAATAACTTTAACAGTGAATATTTTAAATAAAAGAAATTGTTAAATATGATATAAAATACTTTTATATCTTATTCAAATCTCATTCAATATTTTTTTTATAAATTTAACGCTTGTAACACTTTATCTGATACGAAGATAAAATTAAAAGACGGAGGAGTTTATGTTTTATATAATGCCCAAGTAGCTTTAGCATACTTTTTAATTGGTTGGTTTTTTTATACAAAGTTTTATACAATGCGCAAATAGCTTAAACATAGTTTTTGATTAGTTGATTTTTAAATTACTGCGAAAGTTTTTTGGACCTTCAGTAATAATAATTTTTGTCTTGCAACTTTTTTTTATTTATAATCCTTAAATTACATATTATTAATTATTGTTTAAAAAAAAAAAACTAAGAGTATGTAAATTTTGACTGTTATTATTTTTGCAGTTGTAAATTTATTGTTTTGCTTTTTCATTAATTTTTGCAAAATGATAAACTGACCGTTTCAATAAAACAGTGTTAACGGTTTTTAAAAAAACTAAGAATTTAATGACCACAGATATATATATATATATATATATATATATATATATATATATATATATATATATATATATATATATATATATATATATATATATATATATATATATATATATATATATATATATATATATATATATATATATATATATATATATAGATATATATATATATATATATATATATATATATATATATATATATATATATATATATATATATATATATATAGATATATATATATAGATATATATATATATATTAGACTGCTTCATTTTAAGGTCATGAAAAAATTTAAAGTTCCATGGAGTGTTATCTGCTGCGCCGACCCATATTTATATTAGTATAATTTTTTTTATTTTAAATATTGATCAGTTTTAGGGGTTGCTCAAGTGCCTCAATATTCATGTTTTAGGCTTTTTACTCTTTTTTAAGTCCATTTTTCGCATGTTTAAGCAAGTACTGAAACTCAAAAAAAAAAAATATTTAGAATAAAAAAATTAAAATGCATGGTAATTTTATTTTTTTGAAATAATTTGTGTAAATTTATCTACAAAAACACAAAGTTATGCAGATGTTTACCGATTTTTACGCAATGCAATATCTTTATGGATATGTTAATTATCATTATCATTATGAAAAAAAAAAACCAATTATGTTGCATGAAACATCTGTGTATAGCATTAAAGGTCTATAAAAACTTTATTATATTTCATAAAACTTTTATATTACTATAAATTTTAAATTGCATATAAACGAAAAAAAATCTTGATATAGTGCATAAAACATCTAGCAATTTTGTTTAACAAATTTGTTTATAATTGCTTTATTTTTTTAAAATGTTATATTTTTAAATTGTTTTTATCTTTTTCTTGGATTTCTTAGTTTTTCCTCCATACTTTCTTTTGTAATTATGCAATAATAAAAATGAATCTTGTGTTTTCTCTTCTTTTTAGGAAATATCAATTTTTTCTTTTAATAGTTTTTACAGTTCTTTCCGAGCAATCATTAACAACTGAAAGATTAAAAAATGCCTCCTGAAATTTAAGTAGAAATTGTTGCAAGTCCAATATTCTGGAGGGGTTTTCATCCATAGACAGTCACTTTTACTTTGGCCTATCATAAGGAACAATAGCCACGAATTTTCTGTGACCAAATGAACTAAGTTAAAGTGAATAAACGTTATTCACTTGCCAAAGTGCTCTCATATCCTGGGTAAAACAAAAAACTGTTAACCCTTCTTTTAAAAATAATTATATTTTAGATACTTTTCATAACTATCAAAACTTTTTATTCAAACTAGAAACCTTTTATATATTATATTATAATTACATATATATATATATATATATATATATATATATATATATATATATATATATATATATATATATATATATATATATATATATATATATATATACATGAAACATGTCTTGATAAATAAAATTTTAAATAAAATTAAAAACTTATGTCTTATTTTTAAAAGTAATATATATATATATATATATATATATATATATATATATATATATATATTACTTTTAAAAATAAGACACAAGTTTTTAATTTTATTTAAAATTTTATTTATCAAGACATGTTTCATATATATATATATATATATATATATATATATATATATATATATATATATATATATATATATATATATATATATATATATATATAATATATATATCATACAAGTATGATATATATATATATATATATATATATATATATATATATATATCATACAAGTATGATATATATATATGTATATCATACAAGTATGATATATATATATATATATATATATATATATTATATATATATATATATCATACAAGTATGATATATATATATATATATATATATATATTATATATATATATATATCATACAAGTATGATATATATATATATATATATGTATATATATATATATATATGTATATATATATGTATATATATATATATATATATATATATATATATATATATATATATATATATATATATATATATATATATATATATATATATATATATATATATATATATATATATATATATATATGAAACATGTCTTGATAAATAAAATTTTAAATTAAAAACTTATGTCTTATTTTTAAAAGTAATATATATATATATATATATATATATATACCCACATATATATATATATATATATATATATATATATATATATATATATATATATATATATCATACTTGTTAAGTTCGTACCTACCTGACACAAAGCAGCAGCGGATAGTTCAGCTTTGAGAAACCAGGTAGTATAGAAAACATAAAGACAAAAGTTGCCACTTCAGTAATTTTATGTTTCATCATAAAATTACTGAAGTAAAATCCATCATAAGTTGGAGTTTTAGGTAGTAGATACCTATAAAAAAAAGTTTGTTTTTTTTTAAAAAAAAAAGAGTAATGTTTGATAATATAAAACAAATTCCTTTTTTTGCTTGAAGCTATAATTTTACTACACTTTTAACTTTTTCTTATTATGAACCTACAACTCCTTACCTTTTGCCATAAAGCGGGCATGGTGGACTGCTCCGGGAGTACGAAATTTGTACCTTTCTTTAGAAAGTACCATTAGTGTAAGCTCTGCAAGCTCAATGTAGTCTTTCCTTTTTTCTTGTAGCACCATTCTCAAAATTATAGAAATCTATAAAAACCTGTTTATATTTTAGTAAGAACTCAAAATTGGAAAAAAAAAAAATTTTTTGGAAAAAATAATATATATTGATAATTTTTCCAGGAATGTGTTATGTATGGCTCATTGACATGATGTCAGAATGCAATAGAACTGGTTGTTGAAAGACTTCATATACCAGTAAAGATACAGCTCCATTTTTGTTTCCAATGTTGATTCTGGTGGTATCAAATGTAACAGCTTGTATATTGTCTGTAAGGTTAAAGCTATTTAAGATATCTCAGATTGAATTTTTTTGATTTTTGCTAGTTCCAGAAAAAATTGGTGGAATTCCACCAATTCCTTCTGGAACCAAAAAAACAGGTGCTTTTCCTTGTTACCAATTATTAAATTGCTAATCGATCTTGTTCCAATTTTTTCTCATCAGTATATTTATGACATATTTTTCCATCAAAATGGAGTTGTACTAAAATGTTTTTATTGATTTTTCTAAAACTTCTCAAATCATCCTTGATCCTCTTTGATTCATCATGAATTGTATACCCCTGTATACTGCTGGAAATACAACTCTTGTCTGTTTAAGAGTGATCAATATCTTTTTTTAAAAAATAGATCAAATTATAATAAAATAATTTAAATGAAAAAATTACAACTTTATGATGAAACTAATAGTTTCATGCCGTTCGGCAATCATCAGCCATATTATTCATGTAAAAAATAAAAACCGTTATAAAAAATATATATATATTTATATATATTTATATATATTTATATATATATATATATATATATATATATATATAAATATATATATATATTTATATGTATATATATATATATATATATATATATATATATATATATATATATATATATATATATATATATATATATATATATATATATATATATATATATATATATATATACATATATACAAAATAATTTATGTTTAGAACAAATATTTATATAATAATAACATCTAACGATTGTTTAAGAAGAAAACAAATGTTCTTTATTCATTCATTTTCATTTATGTTCATCCGTGAGTTACTTTATATGCATTGTTTGTGTTTAGTAACCAGAAACTTATTATGTTTGTTACATAATTAGTTTTATTAATTTTAATGATTATTAATAACTTTATTGAAAACATAAAAATTTCATATTCTTTAAATAAAAAATAAGTATATACTAATAAAATCTATAATTTATAATAAACTTTCAAAATTTTGACAATTAAAATCATATATATTTAAAGCATTTATTTTTGTAAATATATCAAATAATCATAGTTTATTAGATTTACGGCTTTGCTAATGTGGCTCTAAGAATGAGCAATAGAATATATTCTCAATATATTCTTAAAACAATCTATGCTAGAAATCTCAAATTGTAACAAATCGTAAATAATACAATTTCTAAAACATTTCAATAGAATACTCTAGAACTTTATTCTGAATTACATTTTTTCAACGGCTTTTCAAACCAAAATGTATCTTGAATATGCCTTGTTCACAGAAAAGTTTCCCCATGGTGACTGTAAGCATTTAGTTGAACTTGTTTTAATTTGGCTAGGCAGTGATAAGCTTGAAAATTTTAAATTTTGTAAACCTATAGCATTTCATCATGAAAGATTTCTATCAAAAGCTATCTGCTACATGATAATAGAACTGCTTACATTTCATTTGCAATAATTTGATATAATTAGTTAAGAAGAAATAGCAACAGTCCATAAAATTGCTGAGTTTACTGGGCTGTTTCATGCAAGATTGTTTCTGAAAGCATGATTACTTTGGTCAAATGTACAATTCATATATGGACAATAAAGACATACAATAAAAAGTGCAATCTTGCCTCGATTTTCTCTTTACACCAGGTATTGGAATGGCTTTCATATTAATGTCCAAAAATGCAACAGAAAAAAACTGATGTTATTGCTGCTACAGTTAAATTCGCCAAAAAGATCAAACCTGAAATTGCTGACACTGCTGAGGATAAATTGATTGCGAGAGAATTTGCTGTGCTGCCTAAGACAAGAAAGGAAAAATTATTCAAGGTAAATGCGCATAATTGTTGAAACATTATCGGTCGCAATAAATATCCTGCTCTTTACGAAATTGCTAAGCCTATTAACAAAATGATCTGCTCATCAGCTACACCAGAAAGAGCTTGGTCGACCTTTTGATTTATTCACTTGCGACTAAGAAATCATCTTACGAATGAGAGAGTTGAAAAGCTGGTATTCTTGTATACCAATAGCATGCTGATGGACTCAAATGACAAGACTGATTACATTCTTGAAGAAGGTGCAATTCTCAATGAAATTGAATGTCAAGAAATTACCCAATAGGGGCCAGCATTATATTTTTTTAATTCTGTAAGAATCTTTGAAAACTCCTATTGTTACTCCTTATTGTTATAAGTTAAAATATTACTTGAAGCATTTTTTAAGTTTAAAACTTTTTTTGTTGATTTCAAAAAATCGTCTCCAAAGCAGTAAATTTTGTTGGCATTGACATCTGCGCAGACAAATTACTCAGTCTGCCCAGATCTGCGCAGACAGTCGGAACCCTAATATATATATATATATATATATATATATATATATATATATATATATATATATATATATATATATATATATATATAAACACTCACACACACACACACACACACACACACACACACACATTAGGGTGTCCCAATTATTAATTTTTTTAAATAATTTTTTTTTAATATTTTTTTTGATAATTTCTAACAACAAAAAGTTTTTTTTAATAATTTTTTTTAATATTTTCTTTGATACTCTCTTATATTATCAACAAGACAAAAATCTTAAAAGTTTTAAAAATGTTGGATCTAATAAAGCAAAATTATATATCAGTTTCCAAAAGTAATCTTTCTATTAAATACATTGAGGAAATTTTTTTTTTTCAATTTTTATGTCAAAATGCATGTTTTAATATTTAGTTTTTAATGTAATATTGTAGGCAGTGAAATTTAAAACATTTTTTTAATAAAATTATTGTTTTTAATTTTTATAAAATTATTATTTAAACTTTTTAATTGCACTAATATTTTATTATATAGAATGCATTCCTTTTACAGTAAATTTAAAATTAGGCTTTAAAAATTTAATTTTCATTTTAAAGAGAATTTATTTTTTGTTAATATTTCATAAAAAATCTTAATGTTTTAAACAATCTAATAAACAATTAAGGGCTTAAAATTAAAAGTTCACGATAAGTCTTAAAGCTTAGATAAAGCTAAATGATAAAATAGTAATATACTTTTGAAAAAGTAAATTTAAATATAATTTTTCAATAACATCTTAAAAGATAGATTGTTTTTATTTAAGTGTGTTTTTTGTTTAAGTGTGAATGTTTTTGTTTAAGGTGTTTGTTCTCATTCTGCTTCAACTGAGTCAATCAGCTCAAAAGCTTGTCAAAAGATTAAAAAGTTGAAAAGTTCTTCAAAAAAGCCAACAGATTTTGATTCAACAGAAATTTCATGCGATAGATCTACTGGTTAGTCATCATTTTGTTTATAAATTAATGAAAAATTATAAAATGTTCTTTATTTTATTTAAATTAAATTGGTTTGTGCGTTAAAGGTCAGTAACAATTATGATTTAATTTATCAAGTAAAACTTATAAAAACTGAGTTGTACCCTACAGTATAGTACTTACACTACTTTTATCAAAGTAACTGGCGATTTTAAAGGAGTAGTTAAAAAAGTTGTTAGTTAATTCAAAAAAATTAGCAACAAAATGGGATAGTCTTTTGATCTTTTATTGTTAAATATGTTTGTTGTTAATGAACTACAAACATATATTAAAAAGAATGAAGTTTAAAAGAGTTAATATAAAGACTAAGTTTAGTTACTTAAAAATAGCTTCTTTTTTTTTCTTTTTCCTGAGATGTTGTTGAAAGGTATCCTTGGTTAAGTTTTTTATCTTTTTCTAATTCTACATTAAAAAAGAAAATTGGAATATGATCCTAATGCAGGTTTTCTTTTTTGCAGACTAAGAGCACGGGCTGTTAACAGTCAATAGAGATAACATTAACTTTAAGGACAATGATAAAGACAATGTACGCAATGCTTAAGTTGAAGTAAGATTAGCCAACAGAATTTGACTTGGCATTGTAAAAAGAACAAAAATTTAAACAATTTTTTGCAAATGGAAGGCAATTTTGGATTGTTTAATATACATGGTTTTTTGATGTTTTATCTATGACCCCCCTCCCCTACATATATATATATATATATATATATATATATATATATATATATATATATATATATATATATATATATATATATATATATATACCCCCAGACACCAAGTATCAGGGCAATTAGTTAATAAAATAGCATCGTTATGCAAAGTGCACAAAACCTAAAATTGTCCTATGTGAACCCTATGAAATTTTGGCGTTAACCTACACTCATTTTTAGTTAATTATATTTTAAATAAACACTATTTAGATGGTTTATTCCTGATTGAAGAAAATAAATAATTTTATAGCAAGTTTAGTTATATTATATTAAACAGTTGTCAAATTTTACCTGCCTTTTATAACCTCTTGGTTGATAAATTAGTTATGAATCCCTCTCTTCCTTTTTTCTACTTAAAATTAGTTTCCTAATTTTTATAATAATATTTTTTACTAAATATTTATTACGAAATTATTCAATAATTCAATATTTTTTTAGAGGTTACACCACCTAATGATTTATAATCTATCCCTTAAGTTTAATTTAATATAATAAACATCTAAGTTTTATTTTAATAAATTATGAATATCCGCAAATTTTCCATTATATTATATTTTTAACAAGTTTCAAGTTTGATGAAACCTTAATTTTTTGATGTTATTTTTGTAAAGAACTCTTTCAAATAGTTTAGTTAAAAAAATTTTCCAAAATTTGTAATAGTTACAAAAATAATACTCCCTCTGTTCCAAAAAAATACTGTTATGATTTGCATTAATTGTAAAAAATTATTTAAAAAAAATTATGTTAAATTATATTAAAAACTTTTTTTGTATAAAATTTACATGTTTTTCTATAATATTATGAACAATTCATAAATTATATTATGAACAATTCATAATATAATATTATGAACAATTCATAATATAATATTATGAGCAATTCATGGCAATAATATTATTTTTTACCACCACCATTTATTTTTAATAAGGATAATATTATGAACAATTCATGGCAATAATATTATTTTTTACCACCACCATTTATTTTTAAAAAGGGTAATATTATGAACAATTCATGGCAATAATATTATCTTTTACCACCGCACCATTAATTTTTAAAAAGGATAATATTATGAACAATTCATGGCAATAATATTATCTTTTACCACCACACCATTTATTTTTAAAAAGGATATTTTTTTTTAATGAAATACTGTTTTAATACCGAAATACTGTTTCGATTTGTTAAAAATAAATTATAAATTTAAATATTTAAGAACATTGTAACATTTTCAGTGGAAAATTTTTTTTTATATATTATGATCTTTTAAAAAATTCTTATTTTGTATTAAATTATTTAATAGTGGTTAAAACTATATAGTTTAAATACTTCATGCTTAGATGACTTTATTGTTTATAGATTGACTTAAATTGCTAGCGCTCTTATTGCTTAATTTTGATCTACAGCATTTCCATTTTATAAAGTCTTTTATTTGTTATATACTTTTAAATTTTTTGTTGGCCAACATGCTAGCCTAATGGAGTGGTTAATTTTATGACCTTATATAGCCCTCTCAATTTGAGGGGGTGTAAACTATATATGGTCATAAAAGCCAAACATCAAGAGAATATCAACTTTGAAATTCGTCAATTAATATAAATTAAATTTAAGATTTAAAAAAAATAAAAATTTGTTATAACATTGCCCTCCTATTTGAACTGGGGGTGACAGTCCTGCTACTCCAATAGGTGACAGTCCTGCTACTCCAATAGGTGACAGTCCTGCTACTCCAATAGGTGCTGCTGTTGAAGCAAAATAAAAGTAAGCCTACAGGTGAAAAAAACTTTAACATTTATTTTAACTATTACAAGTCTTTTTTTGCATATTTATTGCCAGATTTAATAATTTGAAAATATTTTGTGATAAGAGGGGGATTTAAACTCTCACAAAACAGTAGATGATACCAATGACAGCGTATTAAACCACTGATGTATTGAATTTATGCATGTTGCAGTTGCTCTAAATAAGCGCAGTTGCTCTAAATGAGCGCAGCTTTATTGCATAGAAATATAAGTTGCGCTTATATACAAACATATGTTATAAGCATATACAAACATGTGTTATATATAGGGCTGTACCGGATTTAATTTTCCCATATCCGGCCGGAGCCGGATTTGCCGGATTTTTACTAACAGATCCGGCCGGAATCGGAGCCGGAGCCGGATTTTGAAGCAAAACTTCAGGAACCAAAATCCTGTATACCCCTACTTGGTGTTGAAAATGGTCAACAATGTTGACTATTTAGATCACCAAGTGACAGTTCCCGATGGGCATTTCTTTTTAAAAGTTAGGATCTAAATGTATTTTAAATGTCTTTTAAACGTCTTTTAAACATTAATGTTTAAAATACATTCAGGACGTAAGTTTTAAAAACAAATGCCCGTCGGGTTGTTTTCTATTAAACATCATTTTTGTTGTTTAAAAGTTTTATAGCAATTTCTATAGAAATTAATAGACATTTTATATAAATTTTATAGAGTTTCTATAGGCCATATGTTTCAAAAATTTAGAGAAATTCTACAGAACTTTTTTTCCCGGGAAGATGTCACTCCGCCACTGTAGTGAATCAGCGTGTCTATATATTTCTGATTTTTCCAGATATTGGCTTAGCTGAGTGTCAATGCCTGTTGGTAATTGTTGTTCATGTGTTGTGCCACAAGCGGGCGTAGACTGAATAATTTCATCTATATATATTGCCATTGTAATGATGATAATGTATAAGAATTATCCAGCCGGGATTGTTTTGCTGGATTTTCTTTTTTTTTTTTCAATCTAAAAAGGTTTCTCCTCAATGCCTTTGAAACGCTCATCTAATGAGTTGATTAGGATTGACTTCATAGTCTTTACACCTGCATTATTGCAGAATATCGTGTGTCTTCTCTTCAGAATTTTTTGTTGCGTTTTTGTTTGAAATTAGCCTTAGCTAATTAAATTGTAAAAAAATGTAAATACAGATACCAAAACAAACATGAAGTTCAAAAATTAAGTATTATGTATACGTGTTATCACGGGTAAGAAAGATGTAATAAACATCCAGAAATCCGGCCAAAATTATGTCGGATTTGCTAACATTTTGCCGGAACCGGATTTGGTTCTTTTTAATTTAAATATTATTATATAACACAATATTTTAAAACCTATTTATATTATGTAATATGATTAAACTATATAAAATAATTAAATTATATAATAAAGTAATAACAATTAAAGTAACAATTAACCAAAAAATTAACTGCAAGTATCTACTATAACTTATAACTTAATAATATTTTCAAAAGGCTTCTGGTTTTTACCAATACTTAGTTTATTTTACTGGTTTGTAGCAATTTTATATATATACATATATATATATATATATATATATATATATATATATATATATATATATATATATATATATATATATATATATATATATATGTATATATATATAAAATTGCTACAAACCAGTAAAATAAACTAAGTATTGGTAAAAACCAGAAGCCTTTTGAAAATATTATTAAGTTATAAGTTATAGTATACTTAGTTTATTTTACTGGTTTGTAGCAATTTTATATATATATACATATATATATATATATATATATATATATATATATATATATATATATATATATATATATATATATATATATATATATATATATATATATATATATATATATATATATGTATATATATATAAAATTGCTACAAACCAGTAAAATAAACTAAGTATTGGTAAAAACCAGAAGCCTTTTGAAAATATTATTAAGTTATAAGTTATAGTAGATACTTGCAGTTAATTTTTTGGTTAATTGTTACTTTAATTGTTATTACTTTATTATATAATTTAATTATTTTATATAGTTTAATCATATTACATAATATAAATAGGTTTTAAAATATTGTGTTATATAATAATATTTATATTATAAATTTGTGTATTATGCAATATATTAAAATTTATACTTGTGTTACATAATCATATATACTAAATAACAAAATGTAATATAAATGTATTATATAAGTATGCTTTTTAATCAAGGTAAAAGTTAAATAAACAACATAAAGTTTGACATATGTCTAATTTTGCAGTAACACACTTTGATGCTCATCATAAATGCTGCTGTATATGCTATCAAAAAGCAGACAGAACACTTTCAGATACAGCTTTGATACTCATTAAAACATTGGTTTTACCAAACTATAGCATTGATAATCCATCCCATGCGACTGTAATATGCAACATCTGTAACAGAGATTGATACTATTGATGTTGCAAGTTATTTTAGTGATGATATCACCAAGAGATCAAACTATTCGGAGAGCATTTGTCTGAACCTGAAAAAAGAAAACGTCCGTTGATCAGACATTACTCATAGGAATATTCCTAAACATTCAGGAGAATTATGAAAACTGTGCTGTTTTTTTCGAAAATATTGATTTTAGAAATATTCAGTTTAAAAATTAAGCTGCTTTGAAACTACTTAACTTAATTTTAGGACTTCAAATTCATAGTTCAAAGTATCATTGTTGCTTCTGTAATAAGAGTACAGATTGTGTAGATTAGCTTTACTCTAGAGGAGATAATTGAACCTTTGGATTAATTAGAGAGCAAAATCTTGCTTGGAAAAAAATATGTAATTCTTACTCATCACTGAAAGAATTTTATAATTGCAAGAATCAACCACTTCTGTCAAGAGATGATGAAACTGAAGTTATGGAAGTATGCAATATACCCAAACTTCATCTCTATACAGGAACAATTAATCTATAGTGGAATAACTTATCAACAAGATAGGGACAAGAAAATTGGGAAATCTTCTTAGAAAGGAATTGCCTTGTCAGACAAAAACTTCACGGTGGAGAGTTTGAAGGAAACCAGTGTAAGAAATTGAAGAGATTAACAAATATGCTTAGAGATGCTCTTCCTGAAGATCTTAGGATATTTTGTGATGCCTTTGATGCTTTCAATACTGTGGCTTACTTGTGTTTTAGCAAGATACTCAGAATGGATTTTGAAAAAGCAATAGATGATTTTTTTGATATTTTTATTACTTTAGAGATTAAAACAAAGAGTACCAAACTCCTTATATTATTTTGCCATGTAAAAGAGTTTTGCAGAAATAACGGATATGGACTGGGAATTTACAGCAAACAGGCAGGAGAAACTATTCACTCGAGATTAAGTGAGTTTTCCAGATACAAACTTCCAAATGGTTTCCACAAAGAAACATACAAAAAATGATCTTTTACGTGTTGTACTTTCATACAACGCGGAGAGAGGCTTTATTATGTTCAGTCTATATCAGCTAACAAAATGTTTAAACTAAAAATTTTTATTGAATTTATTGATCTGAAATATAATAAATGTTATTTAAAAAAATGGTATTTATTAAAGAGTTAGCTTATTAGCTACTAGTCTATGCCTTAAATAAGTTTTTCTACAAATTTCATTCTAAACCTGTTGTTTTTCTGTATATGTTAATGAGAGTAAAACACACTTTTTTTATATCACAATAAGCCCTATTTTTTTTAGGACACACTTTTCAAATTTTTTGAAATATTTTTTTGCAATTACTATAATCATACCTTGCTAGAAAAATTTAATTTGGGAGTGTGCACTTTTTTGAAACATAAATACTGTTGTGGGGAATGTGTAGCAACTGGGAAAAAAATTAAACAGTTTTTAAAATGTTATTACACAAAAATTACACTTAGTGAAAAAAATGGTTTAACTCCCAATGTAAAGCACAACCGCACCCTTACAAAAATTGTTGGGGGTACACTTTTCATGGTACATTTTCTTTACAATTGTCACAGCTCAGAATATTTGCTGATTTTGTTGCACATCTGCATACTGTGTAGGCATCCTTTATACTTACAGTCTGAGTTTTCTCATTCAATATACTCTTAGCTATATATTTTATTCAAAAACTCATAAAAGTTAATTGAAAAAATACAAAATTTAACTTGAAAAATCTCAAAACAAAACTATTTCACAGTCTTTAAAAAATAGAATAAAAAGAATATTCGCGAACACTAAAAACCTGGCAAATTTGCGAACAAACTAATTCTATTGGTTCAAAAAACACGCTGACTAAGCGAAATAAAGTTCTAGAGTATTCTGTTGAAATGTTTTATTAATTGTATTATTTACGATTTGTTGCATTTTGAGATATCTAGCATAAATTTTTTTAAGAATATATTATCAAATGAACTATTACTTTAATATTATGGCTCATTCACAAAGCCACATCTGTAAAGCCGTAAAACTTTTAAACTATTATTATTTGTTTACAAAAATAAATGTTTTATAATATATATTTTTTATATTGTCAAAATTTTGAAAGTTAATTACAAATTATATATTTTATTAGTATATTCTTAATTTTTATATCTTTTCTTAGTGCTTGGTTTAATTAATTGTTCGTTAGATTTGTAAAAAACTAACGAACAATTAATAAAATAAACTTTTAATAAACTAAGTAATTATAGTTAGTTATTTGAGTAAAATTTAATAGTAAAATTTTTAAAGAATTTCTAGAATGTTTCTAATGACATCATGCTCTAAAACTCCTATGAATTAAACGCGCTTGAATAAATTATCTAGTCTGTATAATGCACCTGGAAAATCGCGTTTATTTTACATACTCAAAATACCAGAGAAAACGGAGAAGACGAGTTTCGACTAAAACAACAAGATTTGTTTTTCTTGGTATACATTTATTAATTAGTTTTAATCAAAAAAAATTTGCTCAGACGTTTTTTTTAACATTCTTTTTAATATGAACACAACATGTCTCGGGACTTGGTAGTCCCTTTAAAGAATATTGGTCCAAGGATTGATCCTTGAGGCACTCCTAATTAAACTCCTAACAACTCGATGAAGTCAATGATGAACCCAAATTAACTTTTTTTTTTATGATCGTTCAGATATAATAGGAATAGTTTAAGTCTTTAATGAGGGAAACCATAAGCTTCCAATTTAGCTATTAATAAATCATGAGGAATCAGTTCGTAAGCTTTTGAAAGATCCATAAGCATGGACCCAATAATGTTTTCATTAAGCAGGCATTTCTGTCATTTTTTTAGTAAAATGAAACGCTCATGCTTAGTGCCATTATCTCTATGAAAGTCATACAACAGAATGTTTAATCTAGACTCATTAAACGTCCGTATTTGCTCAAATATAATGTGCTCAAATACTTTTGAAAGAGCTGGAAGGATACTTATTGGTCAATAGTTTGACTTATCTGTTAGGTCATTTTTCTTAAAACAAGTTATGATATCAACTATTTTTAAAAGGAAGGAAATATCCCATCAGAAATGTTTTTATTTATACATTTTGCAACACTTTCTCTGAAAAACTTATCATAGGATTTTAATAGATATGGTGATATGTCGCTGCTAGTTTTCTTGTAAATTTCCATTGAATCAATAATTTTGGAAATATCGTTAGGTGTTATTTTATGAAATTTGAAACTTTGAGATATCATTTTAAATTTATTCTGTATAATTTTAATACTTGGATGGTTTAAATATCTCTCAATAGCTGTCTTAACAGGGTATTGCAAAATTATCAAATGTTGAGAGATCTCGCCATCATTTTCAACAGAAGAAGAGATGTTTTATGAAAAAATCGTTAAAAATATTAGAAATTAAACTGTCAAAAATCACTTCACCATTTTATGCGTTCCATTAGAATTACCAGACTTACTTAAAAGAAATGGTTTACATAATATCCAAAGAGAGGTAATGGTTGTCGTGTGCAAATTGATGCATCTAAAGTACGTTCGCTTAATTTTCCAATTAAGATTAACCACAATATTTCTTTGTTTTTTATATAATAAGAAACAAATTTTAGATTTATTAGCCTGGTATTTGTTTTTAAGTGTGAACGAAGCATAACTGCTTTTCTCAATGGTTTAGTGACAAATGGTCTTTGCCTCTGAGGATTTTAGTCTTGGTGTATGTAAATTCAAAATTTTACAATATTCCATTAAATTGTCAAATGTCTCGAAAAGATCTTAAATTATTATTAAGTTTTTCAGAAAAAATATTGCTTGAAAAGCTTTTAAAGGATCTTATATAATAGTTTTTTGGGTGGTAGCTTGCAAAAAGAAGATCTTAACATAGTATAGACAAGCTGGCAATGATCGCTCATGACCGTACAAACAGCATTAATATGTTGGAAACAAAACTTTCTGTTTGTAAGGATGAGATCGATACAAGATGGGTTTATAACCGGTTTAAAACATGTTGGTGATTGTATTAAATTACTGCATTGGTAGAGTTCTAAGAATTCATTCATTAAAATAATATGCTGTGTTGAGTTATAGTCACCTATTATAATTAAATCATTAAAAGATTGCAAATAAAAGTCAAGCACTTTTTTAAGGTAAATGAAGAAATAATCATTTATCTGAGATGGAGGCTGATAAATAGCTAATATTAGCTATTTTCAATTTTTAATATAATTTTAAATGTTTTTACATCATTAGGTATAACTACTTTATTTAACCTTTTTGAAGGAATATTTTCATTAATATATACAAGAAGACCTCCACTTAGATTAGAAATGTCAAGGCAGTAAGGAGTTTTATAACCTGTTAATGAGAACTGATTGGTTAAAAAAAATTTATCTAGCTTGGTTTCCCCAATAATAAAAATATTAACAGTTTTATAAGGAAGTAATGTCTGTAAATTTATTTCGTACAGAATTTATGTTGAATGCTATACTTACATTATTTGGGAATTTTAACCTAAGTATATCCAAAACAAACTTATGACTTATTTATTCATTGGGGTTATACATGGTTGTTTGGTGATCATTTAGCTTATGATATATATATATATATATATATATATATATATATATATATATATATATATATATAATATTTATGGTATATAAAGCTTATATTAGATAAGATTTTTCAATAGAAATGTTAATACATGGTTGTGCCTCTATATCCTCTGTGTCCCCACTTCCCCTATATAATGTTTTATATAGAATCGCGCATTTGGCCAAAATCCAAAATTCACTTTTACCCAACAAAACTAATAACTCGTCATATAAAAAAGATTTAAGAACCATTTTTGCACTGTTCACTTAATTGCTATTGATATCTTAATTGCTTAGCAACTACATATTTATTAGTCTCAACAAATATAAACTGGAAAAAGTAATAACTATATTGGATTACTCCCATAATTACTATATTGAGTGTTTTTATACAATTTTTTTTTTTTTTTACATATTTACTTCCAACAAGGCTGCAAGCAACCACAATAAGAGTTAGAATTTACTTAAAGAGAAAAGATGAAGTTTGTAGAGCAAATTAACGATTGACAAACAACTTAAAAATTGCAAGTTATATGAAATAGGAAAGCAAGACAAAGGAAGCGAATTCAAAAGAACTAATGTTCGAGGAAAAAAACAATGGGAATAAGAGTTTTTGTAGCATTGTTACAGGTACAGGAAAAAGATAAGACTTAATTGAATGATGAGTAACCTGATAATAAATTTTAGTAGATGGCACAAGAAAAGCTAGCTCTTTAGAGCATTATAGTATTCGTAGAAAGGAGAAGGAGAAGCAACGTTACGATAATGTGATAATGATGGAAGGTTGGCTGCAAGAGAAAGTACAACTATGTTTACAATCCGCTTTTGCACCTTGTCTATAAGAGAATAGTCATCATTAGAAGCTCCGTCCCAGATATGGTTTTCTTGTGTTCAATGCAAAAACGGATTTAAGTTTTATAGAGTTAAAAAATAAAATCTGGAGTAAGAGTGTCGAGCTCGATAAAAATAAGCAACTTTAAAAGATGCTAATTTTGCCATTGATTTGATATAAGATTAGAAGTATGAGTTAATTCTAGAAGATGAAGGGTAGATGACTCATCGAGAACATTACCGTTGATAAATATAGAAAAATCTAAGTTATTGCAATAACGTTTGGCTGAAAAAAATTAAATTTTATCTGAATTAAAGTTTACATATAAGGTAGCAAACAATGCTACCTTATATGTGAGAGTATCTGGAAGATATTTAATGTAAATTAAAAAGAGTATAAGGCCAAAAATTGAACCTTGAGGAACCCCTAAAGTTGCAGGATATGATGAAGAGTACTGTCCATCAAAGACAACTTTTATACTACAATTGGGAAGCACGATGCATAGGAACATGCTGTGAAACCTTACAACACATCCCCAGAATTTTTTTTTGTTTATGATCAGGAGACTCTTTCTTATTTTAAAAATGTAAAAAACAACTTTTTTCGCCAGGGGCCACGGCAGAAATCACTTATTTTGTAAGCGCCTGGTAATTTTGTTGTTCAAAACAGGTAACTAAGAGCTATGTGGCATCCTCAAAATTTTATTATGTTTTTAGTATGCAAAAAGTTTAGGTAATTGGAGACACGGCAGAAATCACTTATTTATGCGAGTTTTATTTGGCATCACTTACGTCGTGATATATAGCAAAATAGTGTTACAATAGCTCATTTGAAAAATAATACTTAATATTAAGTTTGATAAATGGGATAGTCATTTAAAATTCTTTTAGATGACTATCGCAACTTATTTATTAAATGTTATATATATGTTTTTCTTAATTTAATGTTATTTGTTTTTATTATTTTATTTTATGCTTTTTTCTTCAATAGTTTCAGCTCAACCATCAAATATGAAAAAGTCATTTAATCTTGATATAAATGAAGTCGATTTACAGTCTAATCATATAAAAAATTACAATCAAGACCCTACTCATTACTCTGCATTGATAGAACAAGCTACACCTATATCAAATATATATGTCATCGATAATTGTACAAATAGTTTAAATAGTTTAGCGTTGTTAATTGCTGAAAACTATTCTTTAAATCCTCAAATAAATATCAGTAAAATTTGGTTTTATGCGTTGAATGGAAGTTCTTCAGAATCTATAAAGGATGCTACGTCGAAAGTGATAAAATTAATAAATTACGATTTCAATCATTTTGAAAATGTAGCGTCAATTGATGAATTAGAAAATATAATATATAAACAATTAAAAAGCGTAAAAGAAAATGGAATAACGCAAAATAATAGAAATAAAAAAACAAAAGAAGAAAAAATAGAAAATTGTAAGTTAGCGTTGATGTTTTTTCAAAATGATAGCATTAAATATAAATGTTCATATGAGAAATTGACTCGGCTGACAGGTGTAGATGATAAAGGTATCGAACTATGGCTAGCTGAAGCCAAAGGCGATGTAGGAAAAATACAGGACATAATTATTGATTATGATCTTAATAATATACCGTTAATGAGGGAAAATCACCTTGAAGATATAAAGAGAATGTTAAGTTTAGAAATTTCGATAAAACAGTTTAATGAATTTAAAAGTAAAAATAATAATGAGCGAGCTAATTTTATAAATGTTTTAGCCTTACATAATTCTGCGTCTGGTAGATGTAGAGTTTCTCAAATTTATGTCGCTTCAATGTTGCTGAAATATGCTGTTATTGAAAATGATATGGAAATAGTAAAAGTACTACTTGGATTAAATGCTGATCCTAGGATCAATGATATAATTCCGGGCATAAGTGCGATCAGCTACGCTATATCAGAAGAAGATTTTATAGAAGAATTTTTAAAAGAAGTTGTCAAGGATAAATATAAATTAGTAGACCGCAAAGCTCAATGTTATAGTAATATGTCCCTTGATTTAAGAATTATTGAAGAATATGAAAATAAAGATCAGGTAATGGATATGCTACGCAAACTGTATTATTTTGATTTTGAGGATTCTGATGATGACAGCTATGATGATGACGACGATGATAATTGAAGAAAAGCATGGATGTAGGTGCTTTGTAAAATTAAGTAACACATACAATATATTAGATGTTTGATTACTATATTTTCTACATAGATAATTACATATTTTGGCTATGGAAAAACATCAAGAACAAAATATGTTCAAATCTTTAACTGGTCATATCTTACTTATGACAGGAGTCTTCACTTGAATCTTCAATTAATGAAAAAGCAGTTACCATTATGTTATATAAAATTCTAAATTGCTAATTTGGTATTCTTGTTTTTCTAATTAGGGTCGTGCATAAATTACATCACGCTCTTAGTAGGCGGAGAGTTTAGTGGTTTTGTGACGAATCAAAAACTAAAAAAGTGTTACGGTGTTGTGGAAAGGAGGCTTGGTGGAGAGGTCAAAAAAGTCAAAAAGTTGCGTGACGTTATTTATGGACGACCCCTTTACTTATAAGTACCTGAAAAAAGTTAAAATGTTGTTAAATGTCAATACTAACGGGTGATGCGTAATTAGTGACACACAAGTTAACTTAGTTTTGCTCGTAATATAATCTTTTTCATTAAGCCATATAAATTTATTTTGGTAAATTGAATATTCTAGTTTTATTTAAAAAAAAAATTATCAAAAAAAAATGTTAAAGAGCAGCTCTTCAAAAAAGCGTCAAAAATTTTTTTGTAAAAAACCCAAAAGCGACCAAAGCCGAAGCCGCTAACCATTTTATTAAAAAAGGAATCGCTCGCTAAACAGCATATAGATATATCAATCTACAGCTTGATGGACAATGTTTAAAAATAAAAAAAAATTCTGGTCGCCCGTCATCGTGGACTCAAGAAAAAAAAGCGAAACTTAAAAGGTTGACCAACAATCGAAAAGGTGTAAGTCAAAGAAAGCTCGCACGTAAATCAAGCAACAATTTGTAGACAATTAGCCAAAATGAACATAAAATATCGGAAACGCAAAAAAACACCGAAATACAATGATGAACAACGTCTAAGGGCACAAAAAAGAAGTCAAAAACTCGTCAATCACCTCTACAAAGAACAAAGCGTTTTAATTTTGGACGACGAAAAATACTTTTGCTGGCGATGAAATGCCTGGAAACGCCGGTTATTACACGAACGACAAAGAAAAATGTCCAGAAAATATACGTTTTGTGGGAAAAGAGAAATTTCCAAAAAAAATTCTCGTTTGGATCGCATTTTCTGAGCGTGGAATGTCGAAACCACTCTTCCGGTCGTCAACCTCGGCTGCAATAAAACCCGAAATTTATATCAAAGAATGCTTAGAGGAACGATTGTTGCCATTCATAGATAAGTATAACGATGATTTAAATTACATATTTTGGCCGGATTTAGCTAGTGCCCATAGAGCTAAAGAGGCAATATCGTGGATGAATGATATGATTAACTTCGTGCCGGTCGATATGAATTCTCCTAATGTCCCCAAAGCCAGGCCAATCGAAGACTTTTGGGGAGTATTGGCTCAGAATGTGTATGAGGGTGGATAGGAGGCCAAAAGTGAACAACAACTGATTCGGCGTAACGAAGCCTGTCTGAAAAAAATTGATTTGACAATTTTAAAACCCCTTATGAAGGGTATCAAAACTAAATTGAGATTAATAGCCGATCAAGGCGTTCAATCGATTTACAAAAAATAATTTAAAAAAAATAAATATTGTGTTATTGTTTAAAAGTGAAAAAAAAATTTTCTTTTATTTCTTTAAAAATATAAGGCTTTGATTTTTGTGTCACTAATTATGCATCACCCGTTAATTAGATACCATGCTGACATAAAGTAATTAGTTAATTGATTATATTTTAATCATATTCAGGCTTGTCACTGAATATGATCTAATAATCTTTTACACACACATATATATATATATATATATATATATATATATATATATATATATATATATATATATATATATATATATAAATATATATATATATATATATATATATATATATATATATAAATATATGTATATATATATATATGTATATATATATATATATGTATATATATATATATATATATATAAATATATATGTATGTGTATATATATATATATATATATATATATAAATATATATGTATGTGTGTATATATATATATATATATATATATATATATATATATATATATATATATATATATATATATATATATATATATATATATATATATATATATATAAATATATACTGTGTCCTCAAAAAAAATTAGACAGCATGACTTTTTTGTTATTAGTCATAAAAATCAATCTTGTATCACTTATTTTAACTTTTTTTTTTTTTTAATTATGAAATTAAAGTCAATAATAAACTATACTATTTAATTAAAAAAACAAAAATAATTGATTAAAATTTTGGAGTTCAACTAAATTGCAGAATTGTTAGAAAACTAACATAATTAAGAAACTTGTATACATTTTTTATAAAAAAGTAAAGTTGATTGAACCATAGAAAATTTTAAAATACGCACTATCATACCAATATGGATTAAAAATCATCTTTTTTATATATATCTTTTCTGAGTTATTTTGAAAGCAAAATAGCGAGAAAAAAAATGAAATACCTTAAAATAACGTGTGTTTAAACCTCTAAAACTTAATGTAGGCAAAAAAAATTTTTATTGCATCATTGAAAAGAGCTTAATTGACACTACTAGGGTTAGAAACAATAAAAATTATTTTAGAGAGATCTTTCTTTTGAACGAAAAAAACTTGGTCAATATATAAATTTTTTGAATGTTACGATTTTGTCTTATACATATAATTTATCATAGTGCATCAGATTTATCATACTGCATCAAAATCAAAGCTTGTTGAACCAAAAATCAAAACATTTTGATTTTAAAAGAATTTTCTATTAATAGTTGCTTGTTATTTCAGAAGAGTAATAGTTATTTCAGAAGAGTTATAGCCCAGTCATTTTAGGTTATTACCGGGAAAAAATTCTAAATAAACTGAAATTTGGTACATACTCTTGTAATATCATATAGTAACACCAAAAAAAAAGCCCCCGTTGTTAGCCTTTAGGGAAAACGAGTTAATGATATTTTTCCATAACGCTCAATTTCACTTTCTGTTTTAACGTCAGAAAATTGTTTCATAAAAATAATGCATTATGGTTGTCCTATATCTTCAAATTGGTGTCACTAATGTTTGACCATGAATCACTTTTTACTGCATATAATAGTATGCCCAGATATAAAAAAAAAAATTTTTTTTTACGGGCTCATAAACTATGTTGGGACCCGAAATACCCCAGTAACTGTTTCTTAATAACATTAAAACCATATTTACTCATTAAATAAAATTTAAAAAAAAGTTTTGTATTACTATGAAGAACAATATAAACTTTATTCAATTAAAATTATTGAGTAGTTTATATTTTATAGATAAAAAACCATTTATATCAAAAATTGACTATAGCTACATTAGTTCTAAGACCTAAATTTCAAAAATTACAAAGTTTAAAACTTCCATTTGTAGATCAAACCTTAACGAATAATTTTGCGGGAGGCTGCATAAGCGCAAATTGGCATATGTGCAAACTAGCATAATTGCGAAGCGTTGTAAAAACTGGCATAAGTACGCCAAAACATTTTGCAAACATTGGCATAAGTGCAAACTGGCATAACTGTGAATTGGCATAAGTGCACCGAATAAATTTGCAAATAATGGCATAAGTGCGCCGAATAAAATTTTAAGTATTGGCATAATTGCAAATTAGTATTTCGCACTTATGCCAATGTTTGCAAATTTATTTGGCGCAGTTATGCCAGATCGCACTTATGCCAGTTTTAGTAACTGATTCGCACTTATGCCAGTTCGCACTTATGAAATTCGCCAAGTCGCACTTATGCCAATGTTTGCAATTTTGTTCGGCGCACTTATGCCAGTTCGCACTTATGCCAATTTGCATCTATGCCAATGTTTGCAAAATGTTTTGACGCACTTATGCCAGTTCGCACTTATGCCAGTTTTTGAAACGCTTTGCAATTATGCAAGTTCGCACATATGCTAATTCACGCTTATGCCTGTTTGCGCTTACGCCAGTCGCACTTATGAAATTCGCGCTTATTCAGTTGTCCCGAAATTTTGAGGTCAAATTACGGGAGGCTTTTTTCATAAGTGCGAACTGGCATAAGTGCGAAGCGTATTTTCAAGCGAATTTCATAAGTGCAAAAACTGTCTTAAGTGCGAACTGGCGTGTGTGCGAATTAAGATAAGGACGCCAAAAGAATTTGCAAACATTGGCATAAGTGCGAATTGGCATAAATGCAAACTGGCATAAGTGCGAAGCAGTTGCAAAAACTGGCATACGTGCGAACTAGCGTATGTGCGAATTGGCATAAGTGCGCCAAAAGATTTTGAAAACATTGGCATAATTTCGCTAAAAGAAGCGTCTGAGCAAATTGGCATAAGACAACTGCGAACTTGCATAAGTGCGAAGCAGTTGTAAAAACTGGCACAAGTGCAAACTCGCGTTTGTACAAAATGGCATAAAGTCCCAAAAAAAATTTGCAAACATTAACATAAGTGTAAAATAGCATATGGTCATATTGTCATAAGTGCGTTATATGAATTTGCAAACATTGACTTAAGTGCAACTTGGAGTAAGTGTAAACTGTCATAAGTGCGCCGACAGAATTTGCAAACAATAGCATAACTACAAAACGGCATAAGTTCAAATTGGGGTATGTGCGAACTGAAATACGTGCAAAATGGTATAAGTGGGGAGGAAGAGTTTTATAAACATTAGATATTTTTTTAAATATATATAGTATATATTCATATAATACTAGCAGTAAGCAACCTGTAATACGCGTTGTTAGTAAATAAAATTTTAAAACAAACCAAGTATAGAAAAGCCTAGAAAATGACGTAACTCGACTAATAATAATATTAAATTAGCGTATTCATATTATCAGAAGGAAAATAATTATAAAGAAATGTTTACATAAAGAAGTGAATTTATAAAAAACAGGCCGGAGTTCAAAGAATATATATTGATGCACGTTTCCTCTCCCAAGCTGACTTTAATATCATTGGAGTAATGTGCTGTAAAGTATCACAATTTTTATCACTTCCATACGAGTCAATGTTTGCAAATTGTTCATGAACCCAAATCTGCTGGCCACATCTGCATTCGCGGCAGATCTGTGAGTCATTGCTGATTTTAATGGATTGATAATAGGAATCAACACATTAACTCGAAATTCTTTTTTGAAAGCAGGAGAACCCTATCAGAATTAACATTTATTGAACTGTTGCTTTTTTTTCTGACTCTTTTGACATCTATTCTTCACATTTGGACAACTGTATTTTTCAAATTTATCAAATTCTATCGAACATCTCAACGATTAAACAATGAATGCAACAAACCAACAGCTTTATTTAAATCTAAAGTGGCACTTTGTAAAGCTAGACTTGTTTTATTGAATCTTTGCAGTATCGTGTCCCAAAATAAAGTCAAAGTACCAGTTTCCTATTCATCAAGACGTTTTGCTAGTTCTATTGCTTCTTGTCAAGTTTCACTTTTTGTAAGTATATCAGCTGCAATGATATCTAGAGCGTATTGAATATTCTTGTAACCTTTTCGCAAAGCACTTGTTGCATCAGCATATGCTGACTAACGTGTGCCTGATATTTTTTTAGACACTGGTGCTTTTCTTTTGTCGTCTGACTACGACAGTTAGCAACATTATTTTTTTCTAAGAACTCCAATAATGCATTTGATAATTTGATTCCAGTGTGACTTCAAACTTAATGAAAGTCAAAAAACGCTCAATTGGTTTACCTTTGTTTACTTTGTTTTACTATCACTGACAACTGATCGACGTGCGATAAGTCAGGTGTTAAATTAATTGACACACTATAATATTTTGCTTTTTTTATTTCATCAACAATAAACAAAAGTACTTTTTGACCCATTAAACTAATGAGTTCATCACAGACTGTAGAAGATAAGTATGATTTTTTGCCACGACCTGGGTTACCATGCTTATTAATATGTGCAGCCAAAAAACGATCATAAAGAGCTAATAGCTCGAGGATTCTATAAAGTTACAATTATGTAATGAACCAAACTTCTCTTCATGACCACGAAGTTTGCAAACCACGCTCAGCTAAACCCTTTACCCCATCCACCGTCCGCCAAAGAACAGATGACTAATACCTAGAATCATTTAAGATTGCTTTCTCCTGTTCCGTATCAACACAACCAATCATACCGCGTCGCTGTGCAAATGCTAAACAAGCTGATATATGACTTTCACTATTTTTATGTAGCTCGACATCACGTTGTCCGTTTTTCCAATGATAAAACCCTTGTATAAAAGGAGAATTATTTGTTATATCAGATAATAAAAGCTTACACTTGAAACAATAAACATGTCCATTTGACGGTGAGCAGCAAAGCCATGTACGTCCAGAATTCTCACCAGTTAATTTATGATATCGAGTGTATAACGAAGGAGAACAATACCGGTTTCAATTTATACTATTGTCCGAGAGTTTTGATTGCAAAAATCCTTTATCTTTATGTTGATATTCAATACCACCGGTACTGATAAAATGAGATTGACATATTTGATGAAATTGTTTTCCATAAACCCAGATCAGTTTCATAAACAATTGGCAGGTCTACCACTGCTTGTTCTTGTACATGTTCAGTGTTACTGTCTGCTTCAGCTGTAGCTGGTTCAAGATCAACTGGTTCTTGATTTTTAACTTCTCTGATTTCACATTCTTCTTGACTTTCTGGTTCTGGATTTTTACTTTTTTCTATCTTAACTGCTGTACAATGGAAAAAAAGTTTCCATTTTAGATGAGCATGCTACTTCGCTTTTTTCTCTAGCCTCTATAGCCAGAGCTTTTTTTTGTTCTACAGTCCCAGTCTCATATTTTTTTCCAAACATTGTACAATTACAATACTGCAAAAATAATAAACAAATAAATAAGATATAAACTAAAACAAACAAAAAACACAAAATAAAAAAACACTTTACAAAACAAAAGAACTTACAAAAAAACAACATAATAAACAAAATATTTATGCAATAAAGTAAATTAACAACAATGCATGTTAATAAAAAAATAGTTTCAATAAAAAAGCATAACAAACTAATAAATAAAAATTATAAAAAGTAGGAGAAAAGCAAAGGACAATCAGGCCAAACAAAACAATAAAAGTAAGGATAAAACACCAATATGCACACACAGGTCCGTACTGTGAAATCCGTCTTTTTATGTATCTTTTTACATTTTCTTTTTTTGTATTAAAAAACTTCGTTTTTTTGAATCCTAAAATTTCATTAATTTTTGTTTGTTTTTTGTTTTGTAGTTGTAAAAAGAATCCGCTTTCGCGGAAGTCACTTCAGCGAACTTCAACTCTTGACTGAGTTGAGTTGAACTAGGACGTATAAATAGATGGACGTTTAACCCATTGTTTAAAAGCCAAGATATCCGCACTATTCATTCTTACAAATAACAGTAGAGAAACAATAGATAACAGCTGTTATCTTTTTTTCAATTTTGAATACTTTTACATGATTTTGCGTAAAAATAACGGTGGTCTCGCATAACCAATAAAATATTTAAAATTTAAAAAAGATAGAGTAAAACCGGGTCAAACCGAACACTTTTTCACTATTTTCACTATTTTTTTTATATATTCTTATGTAGTTTTTTATTCTATTTAATGAAAAAATAAAAAAATGTGAAAATTAAAAAAGTTATTTTATTATTACCAATAAGTGTGCAGTTTGACCCAGTTTTACTCTATTGATGATATTAAATACTTCAAGTACACGATTTTATATCCTTCAAGTAAAAAAACGTGATTTTTTTAAAAAGTGTGTTAACAAAATTCGAAGGCCAGAGGCACGTGTCTCAGTTTCCTCAGTTATAATCCGCTGCTGCCTGAAAGCTAATAGCTGGTTAGGTTGCTTTAGGGTTTATCTACATGATTCTGGGATGTGGTTTAACTAATGTATGGGTAATTGCTGACTAATATAATTTTTGGAAAAGTATATCATATCCAATCCAAAATATTTGAGTTTGTAATAATTTAATAATAAAGACAAATATGCACAGAAATAAATCTTATTGATTTTATATGGTCGCAGAAAACATTCTTGAATTATTATTTTTTCCTCATTAGAGATGTTTTTCATATTTACTTTACATCTTCTTGTGGTATGTCCTACTTTTCCTCATGTTCTACAGTGTAAAGGTTTCTTTTACTGGCAATCATTGGATGTGTTCTTATCGTCAATCTGAAATAAATGTCATATATATTTATTTGCAATGGCATTTTTCTTGTTTTACAAATTTTTCCTGATTTATAAATCCTAATGTATTTATTCCAACTTTCGTCTGACTGCACAAAATACTTGGCAATAATTTATTCACCTGTAATTACAAACAATTCCCAGACATGTGCGCACATTTGATGCAAGCTGGGGCTAAGCATAATCCACGTCATGCTCTTTTACTGCTCTTTACTCGTCTTTACTTTACTCTTTTACTGCTCTTTACTGCTCTTTACTCGTCACGCATCCACTTAGCTCCTGTTTATGGAATATCATTAATTCATAACCAACCTCCTAAACCTTATCAGGGTCAACTTTTTTGCTAACATCAACTAGCTGACTAATGCAAAGAAATATATTGAACTTAGATTACAAAGCAGAGAAGCTATCTCGGTCTTCTAATTTAGGATATGGAGTACAGATTGACTCTCTTTCTTTTGGTCAAAAAAAACGATCTGCTCTTGGTCTGGTGTTTACCATTACAAGAAGTATAAGAATTAAAGAGCATTCTTGTTTTCTCACGTTTTGAATGCAGTTTTTACTTTAGTGTCCGGCTCAGACCATGTATGGATTTGTTTGCCCACAATTTGATGTAACGACTTCGGACAGTGGTCAAGAGCACGTAGCTTTAGAGGTAAAATACCAAAAAGTCTTACTTCTGATTAAACATAGGTATTGGAATTTTTCACATCCTTCAGCATCTTCGTAGAAAACTCCACCATTTTTTAAGTTTTCATCTAATGCCAACCCATGTAGTATACATACCAGGTTAATGGCATCACTTCAAGAACAATTGCAGTAGTGACAGAAAGCTCCAGAATTACCCACCAATAAATGTATTATTTTTCTATTAACCATACTTATCTCTATATTTAAAAATATTTGTATACCATTTTCTGAAAGAAGAGATTTACTTTTTTAATTGAGTTTCATTTTTAGGCAGTTAATTGGTTTTTTGAATTTTTAATTTCAAGGGAACACCAAAAGGAACAAATATAATTTGTTTTCTTTAAGTCTGCATCTTGAGGATCATAAAACTGACGGTAATAGTTCTGATTTTCAGAACCATCAGGTCCAAATTTACCCTCTACATTTACAGAATGAATTTCAGTACAAAACCCGGATATATCGAGCATAGACTCAAGAGTGTCTTTAATAACACTGTTCACAGGGGATGACGTTTGCTTGTAATCATTGCTCAATTGCCCCGGTAACAAAGTTTAAATGTATCTGCATCATTCTTTGTTGGCTACTTTAGTTTTGACTCAATTCTCATCTCCTGGGTATATATATAGTTTTAATTCTTTTGCAATTTGTAGTATAAAAAAAGTTATAGAGTAGATTATTAGTATAAAAACTTACATACATTTAAAAATAAATAAGTTATAAATATATGTGAGAAAAAAAAAATTTAACGTATACAAGTAAAATATTACAAATTTTCATAAAGTAACAGTGTTATAGTTAAAAAGAAACAAGGGAAACTTGCATAAAACCAGAAGGTTTTATCATCAAGAACAGCTGTGAAGCATTCATGTTTTTACAATATTAGGTTTTTGAAAATGATGTTAAAAACAAAAGTTAAAAAAATTAAAATATTAGCGTAATAAAAACTCTCAAAAAAACTCTCAAAATTGTAATTAAAATAAAAATACAAAAAAAAATTTAAAAGAAATCATTAATAAGAATTGTATACTCTAAAATATTCTTTTTAATTAATTTTTGAAAGCGATTTTTTTTTCCTACAAGTTTTATATTTTTATTCAAATATGAGGAGCGCAATATGTAATTTTAAATTGTTCCTGCTTAGTTTTGCATAAAGGTTTAATAAAGTTTTATTTTATGTACAAAATATATTAAAAGCTACGTTTTATTTCAAAGAGATTGTGAAAAATTAAAGAATATTGATGAAATTATTTTTAGTTCATAAGATACAAAATTTTAAATATGTTTAGCTCATATATTATATAAATATTCATACTTTAAAAAAAAAACTTTCAAAAAGCGTTTTTAACTTTTCTTTAGTAGTACTACTCCACGCGATATTTGCTTAATATAAGTAACTGTATATAACTGAAATATATATTTGTTTTAATTCATGTTTGTTTAGTATATCCTCTTGATTGGTATAGAATTGCAATACTTTTTGACGTATTATTGCCAATATTGGAAATATATTTATTTCAGGTAGTGATCGACTGAAAATCAGTTTCTGTATCGATTTTGGCCAAAATTTCAATTTGAACCGATGGGATAAATTTTGGTTTCGTTACTTTTTAAGGTAAAAAGCAAAATTTTAGTTGAAAAACATATTAGGGGCTAGATGACCCCCTACGCCAACCACTCCCCCACACGGAACTTTATTGTTCGTGGCTACAACCTTTGAAAATTTTAAACTTAGTGGTATTATGCTATTTAAGCTGATTTAATAGACAAACACGTTTCCATATTCAAAAGCTTAAACTTAATTTTTTTTATTATATTACTATTTTAACTTTGCCGTTAAAAATATTTACAACTCTCGTATTTGTAAAAATATACACATGGCGGGAGCAAAAAGAAGTCTTATCGCCAAGCCCCCAATAATCCGTAAATAATATTGCCATCATATCTTGTCATTAAAAATGTTGTCGAATATATATAAAAAAAAATATATATATATATTTTTTTTAAATAAAAATAACAAACGAAATATATATATATATATATATATATATATATATATATATATATATATATATATATATATATATATATATATATATATATATATATATATATATATATATATATAACAGTTTTTAATTATTGCGATTAAAAATTCTTATTTAGGAAATATAATGAAAAGAATTTAAATTTTAAGGAAAAACTTTTAGATTTTCATTATAAGAAAATAAAAAATAAAATATAATTTCTTAAAGAAACAAATTTTTAAACCTTTGCAAATAAAATGAAAATATACTATACAATATTTTAATGGCCAGCAATTAAGTATAGAAGAAGTCCTTAATGTTTTGATTAATTAAAATTATTTCTTTTAGTTTTGATTTAAAAATATTTGGCATCATATCGTTATGGATTTTATACATAAAAATTAAATGATGATATATATTTACTTGGTAGCTATTAAAAATTTTTAGATTAATAAATAGTGGTTGTGAATGAGAGAGACGGTCTGCGTTAGATATCATTTTTATGGCATGTTTTTGTTTGTTGAATAGTTTATTTAGTTATTTTTTATTGGTGCTGCACCAAGCAATGTTAGCATATTTGAGATAACAATGGATAAAAGTAAAGTAGATATATTTTAAGCAAATTTGATTTAGGTAAGGTTTTACCTTATAAAGAATGCCAATATTTTTAGAAATTTTATTTTCGATTAATTTTATGTGGTTACTCCATGTGACATTTTTGTCAAGAAGAACTCCTAGAAACTTGATTGAGTGTTCTTTTTTTATAAATTGTTTCCCAATGCTAATATTTGGGAGCTTTAGAGGAACTTCGTCTCTTTGATAAAGGCAATGAAAAAAAATATACTTAGTTTTGGTTAAGTTTAATGACAACTTATTTGTGTTAAACCATTCAGTTACTTTTTACAGTTCTTTGTCGACTGTTTTGAATAAGGTTTTTATATTACTATGAGAATAAAATAAATTAGTATCGTCAGCAAACAAAATAGAGTCTAAAATATTTGAAGCTTTGTTTAAATCGTTAATGTATATTAAAAACAAAAGCGGTCCTAAAATGGATCTTTGAGGATCTCCACAAGTATAACCACAAGGTTTATGAGTGCTTTAAGAATGTATATATATATATATATATATATATATATATATATATATATATATATATATATATATATATATATATATATATATATATATATATATATATATATATATATATATATATATTTAGGATAACCACAAGGTTTATGAGTGCTTTAAGAATGTATATATATATATATATATATATATATATATATATATATATATATATATATATATATATATACATATATATATATATTTACTTATAAAAACCAAAATGTTTGGATGTATATATATATATATATATATATATATATATATATATATATATATATATATATATATATATATATATATATATATATATATATATATATATATATATACATATATATATATATATATATATTTACTTATAAAAACCAAAATGTTTGGATGTGTTATCTTTATCCTTTTTAAAAGCGAGGCATGGAAGCTTTCTTGATCTGAGTTTGTTCTTCTGGGATAACCAAAAACAGAAAAGTTATTACTCCCAACACGACCAATCCAAAATGTTTCCACATAGGTTTTTAAACTTTGACACTTTGCTAAGTCATTTTTATTTAATGATACCACAAACAGATTATAGTTTATAATATTTAGCATTGGATGAATATGGTAAAGACATAGTAACAATCTTGGGAAGACATAGTAGCAATCTTATCCATTTTTTAATTCGCTGTGAATTTGCAACTTCAAAAGTCCAAACAATTCGAGATGTTTACACTTGTTAATCACTGCCTAAACAATAGTTATAAATTTGCAAATATAGAATTTTTTTTTTTAATTATTTTCAGAAAATTTTAGAAGTATTAAAAATAACTAAATATATTTTACAATTTTTACATTAGTATATGGTTAATTTTACATTAATATATGGTTAATATTTGATAAAAGTGCAATGTTTGTAGTGAATTAATAATATACCTTAATGCAAGAATATTTTAGTTCTTAAAGACTCTTTCAACATTTGCAAGACGAATGTGAATGTTATTTTGCTGATTTTTGTAATGAATTTTAGAAATGAAAATAATGACTTAATAATTTAATAATTTAAATAATAAATTGTAATTTATATAACCTAATGAATTGTAATTTATATAACTTAATGAATTGTAATTTATATAACTTAATGAATTGTAATTTATATAACTTAATGAATTGTAATTTATATAACTTAATGAATTGTAATAAATTTTTTAATGATCGTTGTAAGCTAGTTTTATAATAATTACCATTTTATAACAAAAATTATATTTAGTTAATAATTTTTCGCTTACATTTACGTAATGAAACCAACAGCCTGAAATTACAGCTAAAGGATATTGCATTTCTAAGGTATTCATCAATGCTTGTTCAAAGTCAGTCATTATCCGTAATGGTGATAAATGTATAAAAATTCAGCAATTTTGGAAAATGCAAGAGAATACAACTCTTGCGTTTTTCTAGTTATTAGTATAAAAACAGTTGGGATAAACTGAAACAAAAAAATCTTTATTACTTAATTAAAGAACATCAACAGGAGTGATAACAATAATAAAAACAACAAAAATTGAAAAAAAAAAAATAGTAATAATTATATATGGAGGATGACTGGGAAAAACAAGGAATGTAAATTTTTTATTTTTTTTATTTATTAAGGTGTTCCAATAGGACCTAACGGTATTACAAAACACTGAGGGAAAAATGGCTTTCCTAGTTATTCCTATTCACTCTTCACATATTTACTTTTACTGATTATCTTACATGATCAAGCAAAATGTATCCAAAAGTTACCAATTGGTAAAACATTCTAGGAACTACCTTAAATGTTCCATCAACATGCAAATCAGTTGGTGAAGCAATAACTGTTTTTCCAAAAAATATGTGAGCGTAATCGTTGTTTATACGAAAATAACCTTTGTAAAAATTGGTACCGTCCATAAACTTTCTAATGCTGTTCAATCTCAATAAGTTTTCTAGTTTCCCACTGGTTGGTAATTGTGGCTGTATTGATCTACGTCTGCGATACATGGTACTTTCCATTGCTCCAAAAGAAACGTGAAGTACTGATTGGTTATTAGCAGTTTCTTCATCAAAAGTATCTCGCAAGCTTCCACGTTTGGCTTCAACAGCTCGTTTTATTGATTGTTTTAATTTTAAAATTTCTTTTTTTTAATCTGGTAAATGGTTATGCGGCGTTATATGTACTAACCCAAGCGTTTGTTCACTTGTTGCACGACTACACATTTATGCTGCACGACAACAAAACTCATTCTTATATTTAAAACCGCCACCATATGACTCTAGTGCTTTCTTATCTTTACGATAATAATAACCATTTTGGTAATAAACCTTTGAGTTTTTTCTTACACCTTCTAGTATTTCCATTTTAGTCAGTAACTATAAATTGAAAAAAAATATAAAAAAAAAATTTTGTATTTTTTTTTGACCAAGTTTTTCTCAACTAGCATTACCGATTTAGATGATTCAAATTATTAAATAATCTTTACACGTTAAAATGTTTGTAGTTCGTTATTATTTTATTAATTGAAACTTTAACCGTACATTACATATACACATTTAATGTAATGTACTATTGAATTAATGTACTATTGAATTAAACGCTTTTACAACCTAAACTTACAAAATTTAATCGTGCGTGTTCATGATCAGTTTTTCTTTTTTTGTATCGGAATGTTTATTTAAGTTACCGAAATTCCATTATTTTCCCTTTTTAACCAAAGCACTATTTTTAATTACGGTCGCTTTCCGAATTCTTTTGTTATCTTTGCTTCATAACGCATTAGGTCAGTGGCGGATTGAAATTTCTTGGGGCCCGAGGCTATTTTTGTTTTTGGAAGCTTTTTTAATGGGCCAGAGCCTAAAAATGACTTGAAAAAAAAAAAAAAAAAAAAAAAAAAATCTAAAATTTTTGAGAGCCCATACATATGCGGGTCCCGGGACTAAAAAAAAAAAAATAAGTATACTAATAAACCATCTATTTTAAAAATTAATTCTTTTAGTTATCGTTTAAATGGGTTGAGTTACATTGTTGAGTAAAAACTTGAGAAAAAATTTGAAAATGTTTTTTTTAAAAAAATGTTTCTAGGAAAAAATCCCTCCTGAAAAGAAAAAATTATAGCAAAAAATATACTTCTATATAATCTTTTCTTTCACTTAACATGAACTGGTTTTGTGGTTTGTTCTCTGCCAACTAATTGTTTTGTAGAGACCACATTACAAAGTTCCGAAGAGATTTGTTTCAGCTCCTGAGGGAGTGTCATAACTCGCTCTACAGACCAAGTTTGTGAAGAACAAAGATATGTTAAAATGAAAGAAAGAAATAGGAGTGTTAGAAAGATAGCATAGAGAAAGCAGACGAAGAGTAACAGCACTATTGCACACGAAGTTGGAAGGTGCAATAGTGCTGTTCGTCGAACCGACAAAGACTTGAAAAGTCCACTTAACATGAACTCTTAATATTGTAATTTATCCTCCTCCAGCTAATTGCTATATAGAGGCAATTAGCATTATCAAGGCAAGTAAAGACAAGTTTAGATCCCAAGGAGCGTCATAACCTGCTCTACGGACCAAGAGTAGGATGAGTTTGGGAAGAACAAAGATATGTTAGAGTGAAAGGCAGAAGTAGTCGAGCTAGATAGACAGCATAAAGAAAGCCCACAGGATTGCAAAACGTACTGTTAGTTAGGTTTACCTAACTAATGTACGCCGACAAAGTTTTGATTGGAGTTCACTTAACATGAAATCTTCCTCAACTTTCTTTGACGTCCCAACTTAACATCTCTTGACATGTATTCTTTATCAAGTAACTTTGTTATCCAAAGGAGACACAAAAATTGACTTTTTTTATAGATATTAAAACTTTTATGAAAAACTTTTAAGAAAAATATTTTTTGTTTAGTGTAAAAGTAGAAAATAAAATATAGCAAAAAGTAGAAAATAAAATAGAGCAAAAACTAGGACAAAGACGAAAAAGTAGAAAATAAAATATAGCAAAAACATTTGCTCAAAAATATAATCTTTTTCGTACTAAAAAGTAGAAAATAAACTTTTTAATTTAAATTCAGTAGTTCGTGAACGAGCTATTGAATTTAAATTATAAAGTTTATTTTCTATTAAAGACGGACAATTAAAGACGGACAGGTATGTTTCTATATAAAACTTGCGCAGAAATGTCAAACTGATTTTGTTTACTGATTATAAATTTAAATTAAAAAGTTTATTTTCTACTTTTTAGTACGAAAAAGATTTTTTTTTTTTTTTAAGTTTTTGCTATATTTTTATATATGAAAAAAGTCTTTTTTCGTAAACGTAAAAATCCCCCGGGAAAAAAACCTACCAAAGTAATCCCCGCAGAAAAATTCTCTCCAAAATAAATCCTCCTCCTCCCCCTACCAAGAAAAATATTTATATACAAATTGATATTTGTTATAAATGCTATCAAAATATATATGGGAATTAAAAGATAGAAATATTGATGATTTTACACTGAATTGGTCCATCCTTAAAACAGTGTCTGCATATAACAATATTTCCAAAAAATGCATACTATGTCTCCAAGAAAAATTTGAAATAATTACACATACAAACCAAGAATGTTTATTAAACTAAAAATCAGAATTGAATTCTAAATGCAGGCACGAAAATAAGTTTCTCCTAAAAAACTATAAAAAGAAGTGAGCTCAAATAATAGTTAAATTAACTCCCCTTTGAAAAAAATATATTATTTGTTATAAAAGCTCAAGTAATCATTTCTAAAGAATTCTTTTTACAATAGTGTCAGCAAATTACACAAATGTGTGAAAAATTGCAGTATTAGTTAAGACATGTGACTTGTAATTTGACCTGTAATTTAATTTTTAGTATAAATTGAAGTTTTATTAATTTGATCATTCATTTCTGATCATTCTGATCATTCTTTATTGATGAAACACAGTGTTAAATGAGAAAAAATTTTGCTAAGTGATTTTCTACTAATTTGTAATTGCTCTGTTCTTTTAAAAACATTAAGCACTCTTTTTGTAGAAAACATTTTAAATTATTTAAATTTAACTTTATATATATATATATATATATATATATATATATATATATATATATATATATATATATATATATATATATATATATATATATATATATATATATATATATATAAATATATATATATATATAAATATATATATATATTTATATATATATATATATATATATGTATATATATATATATGTGTGTGTGTGTGTGTGTGTGTGGGTGTGTGTGTGTGTGTGGGTGTGTGTGTGTATCAACTTTGTGATATAACTTTAACGCACGCGGATGTGTGCGTTTAAGTTATATCACAAAGTTGCCACAACTTTAACGGAGCATAACTTTAAAGTTTAATAAAAATACTTTTTATATATATACAAAAATGGATTTTTCATTAAATAATATTAGGAGCCTCATAGAGATACAAAAGAATATAGTTATTGAAGAAACTGGAAGACTCCTTAATAAACAGGAAAAAAACTTTGCTATAATATATAACTTTGCAAATTTAAATATAACTTTGCAAATTTAAAAAAATCGGAAAAGCTGGATAAGATCGAACGAGAAAACAGCAACAACATGGTAAAATTAATACAATCGCAAATTAATATGATATTTCTCTGCAAAAAGTCATATTATTAGAAACCGAATGTAACGAATTAAAACAGTTTATTAACGTAAACGACGAAATAACATCAAAAAAACTCGAAGTTGTGAAAAAAAAAAACAAAAAAGTTTAGCGCTGATCCCACTATAGATAAACTTTTCAATGCATTGTGGCAAATGTATGCCGCAGCAAAACATTGATTAGATTTTAAAGAAATTTTAACTAGAATAAAATTGATTTAAATATACCATCAAAGAATAAAAAGAGTGGTTGACTCAACAAATAGAATAAATATATTATTTAATCTATTTTACTGGTCTAATCGTCCAGTTATATTAGAAAAAAATCAGGGGAAATATTTATTGCCTGTCTGAATTCTTTAAAACAAAATGTTTATAATAAGAAAGAGAATACTGTCATCTGTGCGAATTGGCATTAGTGCGAAGCGTTGCAAAAACTGGCATTTGTGCTAGTTTTTGCAACAGCTTCGCACTTATGCTAATTCGCCCTTATGCAAATCTGTGCAAATTCCTTAAGCCAATTCACACTTGTGCCAGTTTGAGTTTATGCCAGTTTGCGTTTTTGCTATGTTTCGCACTTATGACAGTTCGCACTTATACCGATGTTTTTAAATTCTTTTGGCGCCTTTATGCCATTTCGTACTTATGCCAGTTCTCACTTGTGCCAGTTTTTGCAACTGCTTCTCACCTATGCCAGGTCGCACTTATGCCAATGTTTGCAAATTCTTTTGGCACACTTATGCCAATTCGCACTTATGCTAGTTCGCACTTGTGCCAGTTTTTGTAACTGCTTTGCACTTATGCTAGTTCGCACTTGTGCCAATTCACACTTATGTCAATGTTTGTAAATTCTTTTGGTGCTCTTATGCCAATTCACACTTATGCCAGTTCGCACTTGTGCTAGTTTTTGCAACTGCTTCGCACTTATGCCAGTTTGCACTTATGCCAATGTTTGTAAATTCTTTTGACACACTTATGCCGATTCGCATTTATGCTAGTTCGCACTTGTGCAACTGCTTCGTACTTATGCCAATTCGCACTTATGCCAATGTTTGCAAATTTGCTCGGCGCACTTATGCCAACTCGCACTTATGTCAGTTCGCACTTATGCAATTCGCGCTTATTTAGTCGTCCGGTCAAATTCTAAAGTCTATGAAAATTTATTCTGGAAACTAAAAATAGGCAAAAATCAAAAACTGAGAAAAACGAAAATAAGAAAATAGCATCAAAATAACATTACACACAAAAAAATCAATATGCTCCAGTCATAAAAGACTCCCAGTCTGTTCATCAATAAAACATTTTTTTTTAGCTCTTAAAACTTTTCTTTGCTATTACTACTTGACTTCTTGTAAGCTTTTTTTATTCTACAAAAATATCGCTTTGAACTATTTATGCAAAATGAAGCTCCAGGAGTAATGTTTAAAAATTTAAATACAGTATAAAGTCCATTAAAACCAATTTAAATACAGTATGAAGCCCATTAAAATTTGTTTTAAAACATAATAGTATCAGGCAGTGACAATTTAGGTTCATAATTTAACCTATAGGTTACACGTTCATTAGCATCAGTGATATCATGATCAGCTTTAATATTATATGTTAAACTTGGTCTACGTGAAAAGGTCTGAATTAATGCATGACTTTTGCCTATATCTCGAAATGCCATCGCACATCTTGTATTATTGTCAGAACATTTTTGACCACTTTTATTTGGTAAAATAATTTCTTTACAGGTTAAAATATTTTTACTCCAGTGACAATTAGGACAAGAAAGTCTCAGTTTATAATATTTAATATATAAGTAAAAATTACTATTAAAATATCATTGGTGACTCATAGAAAAAAGATGTGATTTTTGGAATAAATTTTCAGAAAATCTACAATTTGAGCAAAACATTCGAATCTAAAAGTGAATCGAATATTTTAAAAAGTTTTTATCTATTTTTATTTATTTTTTTAAGGCAAAAAAAAAAATAATAAAAATAAATAAAAACAAGTTTAAACCAAAAAGCAGGTAATTAAAAAATAATATTTTATTTTAAAAATTCTTACATTGGCACTTTTCCTTTTATTGATTGTATATTCTGTTCTTTAGAAGTTTAATAATAACTTTTTTTTCTTCCAGAAACAATAGATGAAGACAAAAAAGAATGCATAATCTGTAAAGAAACAGTATCAAATCCAACGACTCTAAGTACAAAGGAATTGAGAAAACTTAAACGTTTTTGTATTGAAAGGGATTTCGAAGAAATAAATCAAGAAATTAATTTAAAGATTAAAGATGAGAAAAACATGTTCGTACATGAGAAATGTTACTAAACATTTACAGACAAAAAAAAATTTACCTCGAATCTAAATAAGAAATTGAGATTATCAGTGGAAACATTTGACTGAAAAAACCAGTATTTTATCTGTGGCCTTCCAAAGGATTTACGCCATCCTGAACGAAACCCAGTGTCAATTGTTACTACACTAGAAGTAAAAGAAAACCTAATTGAACGTGTGGCTCAAAGAACTTATGACACTGGAGACAACTTCAAGAAACGCTTTTATTCAGGCAACGACCATGTTGCAGAAGACGAAATATACCATCCTTCATGCCTTTCTGGTGTTCTCCTTTATAAAAAAAAATGTAATACGTCTATTGGAAGACCAGTCGAGAACTGCAAAAAAAAAATGTTTTGAAAAATATGTCAATGGTTAGAGAAAAATGGTGACAGTGAATTGAACACGATGAATGAATAAAACAAAGGATACAACTAACTATTCACCAAAACATTTAAAAAATATGTTAAAGAAGCGCTACGGAGATGCAATTTATTTTCCTGAAACGGCTGGTCGATCCAATGTTATATGTTTCAAAGCATTTTCTAATTATATTTAGGGCGAAATAAAGAAAAACAGCGACCAGAGTAAAGAGTTTATTATCACAGCACCTGCCAAAATAATCAAAGCTGAAATTCGTGAAATTCAGAAATCAAGCAATTTCTATCCAACTACTGAAGACATCAGAAACTTAGATTATCAGAAATAGTGGATACCTGAATCCCTTCAGATGTTATTAAATTACTTATTTCTAACAAAATTAAGCATATTTCGATTAGACACTGCATAACATATGCTGCAAGAAGCAGGTCGTTGATCTGTCCTATACCCTTTGGCATAGAAAAACAGCTTGATAAGGAATTTGGATCCAAATGATTTGTAAATCATCTTGCAAAACTAGGCTTTTCTATTTCTCCAGGCGAGGTTCTGCGCTACAAGCAATCAGCGGTAAACCACCACAATGAAGAAGACAATCAACTAACGTTTTGTCATTAGGCAGGTGACTACGTAGATCATTATCTTATAACTTTGACTTGGAAAGGAACTTTTCACTAAATGGAAATAGTATCCATGCCAGAAAAACTGCTATGCCCTGCAACACAAAAAGTTGATCGAATTTAAGTTTACCTGAAAAATACCTTATTCACAAATAAACACATCAAAACATCCCTATCCACCAATATAACAGAACGTATATAAAAGGTCTTGCACAAATTACTTTGAAGCCAGTTTTCAAATTGAAAAAACCTCTGGTTTTTCCTACAGAATTGTCGTACAACCTTTTGTGGTATTCTTTAAAGATTTTTCAAGATATTTCCAAACCAACACCAAACTGGTCCGGATTTATGCAAGATCTAACCGAAAAAAATAAAGCTTTTCTAAAGTCTACAATATCATTCCTTCCAATAATACATTAGAATCCGAATGATGAACATTGCGTCTTCTCAACATTAATATTTATTATCAACCAAGCCAAAACAATGAAATTAAAGTACCTTGTGTCACATTTGACCAACCATTGTGGCTAAAAGCACTATAAATCATTGAGTAATCAAAGTTGCCAGTTGTAGCAAGACTTGGAGGTTTTTACTAATGAGCTTTCTGGGTGCTGTTGGGAAACTTATGAAAGGGTCTGGTTTAGAAAAACTTTTTGCTCAAGTATACACAGAAAGTAGTGTAGACCATATAATGTCTGGAAAAACTGTGTCAAGAGCTTTGCGAGCTCACCTATTAACAAACTTATGCTTGACATATATACTTTTTGAGGAAATTAAATTCCAAGATCAAGATACAGATAGATCAATAATCAGCGAATTATTAAAATATAGAGACGATAAGACTATTCCAATGGAGAAAATCAACACTTTTATGACATTGAACAAAAATATAGAACATTAAAGCTTTAGCTTCTTTACGATATTATATAAACTTGATAAAACTCTACATTGTTACAGAACTCTACATTGTTAAAATTTATGATATAATATAGATCATACCATTCATGATATAGTTTTCTACTAACAATTCTGTCAGACATAACATCATCTAAATCATCCAGTTGCTTTGTAGACAATTGTTTATACAAATTCTTAATCTGGCTGAATATCATTAACTTAAGTTTTTGTTATAATTTCCTTTTTTCTTATTCATCCAACATTTGATGCTTGCATGCCTTTCTCTTATATAATACAGATCGAATTTGAGCATGGTATAGGCGATTTCTCTTTCTTTCTTTATGTACTGTGAAAATGGACCGTTAATTACCTCATTGCCAAATAATTCAACTTTTCTGTCTCTATTCACTTTAATGCTGAGCGACATTCAGTAGCAATTGTATCAAGAGGGTGCAAATAAAAATTCAATTAATTCAAAGTTTTACCCCAAGTTGTACTAACTTTGCTTATGGTCAAATGGTTAACTGCAACTCTGTCTGATATTGTGATGAAAATATTTTTAATATTCAATTGATGAAACTCATCATAATTACGTAAATGAAAATCTAAATAAATGAAAGCTAGATGATCTACTGCCCTTCAAATATGATTTTTTTTAATCATCAGCTATTCCTCCTGGGCATTGATCTAGAGTAATAACAAGGCTTAATCTTTGGACGTAAGGTGAACACTATTTATATAAACACCTTCTTGTGTTGTTGCATTAAATCCAAGAGTAAGATGAGAATTATTGATAGCCCATTCTACTGCTTGTAATTCTGATATACTTCCCAATTCATGAGCCATTTGCTCAACAGTATTGTGATGGGGTACATTATTAATAACCACACTAAAATACTGTGTATTTTTTTCTAACAAAAATGGAATGTTACATGTTGGCACGTTTGAAAACATGCTAAAGTTATTATCCTAATGTTTAAAGGATAACACTTTTCAGTTTCAGACATAACAGGAATTATAAATATATATATTTTTAAAATCCTTGCTTGAAACAGAAAAACTACAAAAATTAAACAAAAATTTTAAAATACAAATGTCACGATTAAAGAGATATATACCTTACTAGATATAGTGATATTTAAAGATTTTCAAAATCTTTCTGAGATTGTTTTGTTTACACAAAGGAATTTTTTGTTTACAAATATCAATTTGAGGTTGATTGATGAGATTAACAATGATTGTTAAACAAATATCTGCTCTTATCTAAAAGAATATTTAAACCATAATATAGTGAATTTATATTATATACATAAATTATGATTGAATAATAATAAAAAAAATAAAACTAATGAAATAACGCGAACAATAATGATGACAGTATTATTATTTCTGTTATTGTTATATACATAGTATGTAGATTCCGACTTTCTCCCCCAACCACAAAATAACCCATCGCGAATTTGCGAAAACAAAACTAGGTAACAAAATTGCTACACTTTTTAAACTATCTGCTACATAATATTTTTTCCTGAAATTTGGCAGGTGAATAAAAAAAGATGTAAAATATCTCTCAGTAGTTTTGCAAAATGTCTCAGCATTCCATCAATACAAATTTCACGTGACAACATCAAGTAAATTTTCAATATCTATAAAATCAACAAAAATATAGATCCAGGTCTCTTTTTTTCAAAAATAAATGTTAATATACTTTTCTAAATAAAAACACCACAAAAAAACGTTTGTCTGACGCTACCCCGAAAAAAAATTCAAAAAGCGTGGCACAGAATTTAGAACAAAATTCGGTATTTCCGCATACCTAATATATATATATATATATATATATATATATATATATATATATATATATATATATATATATATATATATATATATATATAATATATATATATATATATATATATATATATATATATATATATATATATATATATATATATATATATATATATATATATATATATATATATATATATATATATATATATTGTATATATACATTATGTATATATAATACATCTCAGCAAATATGTCAGCGTTGAATCAACGTCAAAAACCAGTCGCAGCGTAGAAAAAGCGTTACAGTCACAAAAACAACGTGCTTTCAACGTTGAATCAATGTCTGTTTTTGTATACCTAATCGCGGTAAATTGAAACGTTGAATAAGCGTTAAAAATGTAACGTAATTTAGCTTCTTTAAATAAAACGTTGATTCAACGCCGACTCAATTTACGCAAAAAGCTACTTTAACAACGTTTCAAAATTAATGATTAAAAAACGTTAAAAAAAAACCGCTTTTTAAACGTTACATTTTCAACGTTGAATAGGCGTATAAATTTAAACGTATCTTATCTGCTCAAAAAATTGCGTTTATTCAACGTTGAATAAAAGTACGCAAATAATCACTGTAAAAACGTCGCATACCCAAGAAAAAAAACCCTGCTAAT
>NC_061164.1:614567-619567 GCF_022113875.1 Hydra vulgaris
TGTTGTATAACTGAAGTTGAAATCACCGTAAATTAGGACAGACGAACAGCTAGTATTGACAAGCTCTGCTTTGCTGAAAAATTGATTTGAGGGCTTTTTTCAATACTCCAATATCATTATCGTTCCGATGGTATATGCAGCCAATTGAGATAGATTTATCGCCTATCGTTATCGCTCTCCGTAGTTGTTCAATATCTGTCAAGTTAATTTAATTTACTTTTTGTTTCATTTGTTTCACCTCCTCCTCTGCTTCCCCCAATGCTGAGTTGCTGACTAAGCAACACTGTTAAAGCTGTATGCTTATTTTGTTTACTAAATAGAGGCATTGTTTTAGTTATTAAAAAATAAATGGCAATTTAAGTTGAAATATTGTTTAAATAAATTTTCTTGATTTTCAAATTTAAAAAAGATTTCTATAATATTGGTGTTGACTTTCTTCTCTCCAGTACCTGATTCTCATCAATTGGTAAATTAAAAGATTGATATATTAAAATACCTTCACTCTTTTTGTCTTGTGAGTGTAAAATTGTAAATAGTAAACATATTAATAATTAATTAATTCTATATTATAATATGGACGTTAAACTAATAATGCTGATGAATGTGATGATGATGATGAGATAAATAAATGAACATAAATTATATTTAATAAACAACTTATTTTTAAAAATAATTAAATAAACCATACAATACATGTTAAAATTTCTGACTTCAAATGGTCAATTTTTTCCAATGCATTTTTTATATTTATTTCAGATAAATATTCAATTCTGAAGTATTGAAAATGTCATCTCGGGCAAAATTAACCAGATCTCAAACTGAGTCGAATCTACTTGGAAAAATTATTTCTAAATTAACAGGCAGCAAGCTGCAATCATTACGTATGGCGCTTGGATTTTTCTTGTATCACTATCTCGAATTAAAGGAGGCTATAAGACAATCATCGGCTGTTACCATCACGGAAATAACAAAATTTTGGCAAAAAGCTAGAATCCCGATGAGAGATCATCAGAACTCCCAAACGAAGCTTGAACAGACATTTAAAGAATGGCGTCTTCTTAACAAGAACAAAGTGCAAAAAACAACTTGGGAGAGAGTCTGCTTTTGTTTTAAAACTTGACGATCTCTTTGATGTCGCTCACGCCAATGCCATGACCAATACATCGGTTTTACAAGAAGACAGGGATTTCTTAGTAGCCCAACGAGAAAAGGGAAGAAGGGGGTCAATGGCTAGAGTAGATGAAAAACTTGCTGCTAAGGAAAAAAGGGCTTCCAAAAGAAGGGAGCAAATGTTTGCCAGACAACAGCGAATGGAGCAAATGAACTAGCTAGCCGTTTCTACAGCTGAACTGAAATCATCTAGTTCTGAATCTGAAAACAGTACAGCAGAGGATGTTGAAGAGACTGAAACTAGTGACAATGCAGATGAGGGAGCTGTTGAAGGCACCACTTTTCAGACACCTAAAAGAAAGAGGGGACAAAAAACTGTTGTTACTCTAGAACTTGCTGCAGCTCTAGATCGAACAAAAATGTCAGACCGCAAGGCTGTTTTTTTTATGGCAGAAACTGCCAAAAGCTTAGGACAGAATATCAATGAATTTGCTCTTAACAGAGACTCAATTCGCCGACACAGATTGGAACACAGAGTCCAGAGATCTGCAAATATAAAAGCCGAGTTTCGAGATAACGTTCCTCTTGTTGTTCACTGGGACGGCAAACTGATTCCTGATCTACTTGGAAAAGAGAAAGTTGATGGCCTGCCCGTATTGGTTTCAGGAAATGGAGTCTCTCAGCTAATCACAGTTGCCAAGCTTCTTTCTGGAACAGGCGAGGCACAAGCGCTGCCGTCTTTGGAGCCATTGAAAACTGGGGCATAGCCGACAGCATCCGTGCAATGTGTTTTGACACGACCAGCTAAAATACTGGTCGGCTTGCTTGTGCCTGTGTCTTCCTAGAACAGAAACTTGAGAAAGAGCTCTTATCACTGGCTTGTAGAGATCACATTATGGAACTGATAATTGGTGCAGTGTTCCAAGTGTGTATGGGAGCAATATCTTGTCCAGAAGTTCCACTATTCAAACGTTTATGAAATAATTAGCCGTGTCTATGAAACCCCAGCAATACTGGGGTTTCATAGACACGGCTAATTATGAGCCAGGGATTGCAACTGATGATGTCGAACGTCTCGTGGCTGACATAATGCAAGACACTATTAATTATGCCAACAAGCATCTTGAACAGAGTCACTCGAGGGATAATTATAAAGAATTCTTGGAACTTGTGATTATTTTTCTTGGTGCTGCTCCTGCCAGAGGTGTGCGATTCATGTTACCTGGAGTAATAAACCATGCCCGCTGGATGTCTAAAGATATATACCGTCTCAAGATCTGGATGTTTAAGGCTCAATTTAAATTGACTCTTGCTGAAGTGAGAGGACTACGTTACGTGTGTGTATTCACAGTACGTGTCTACCTGAAAGCCTGGAAATCTGCACCTCAAGCATCAGGTGCTCCTTATAATGATCTGCTGCTGCTGAAGTCACTGATTGAATATTCATCAATCCATTCAGCGATCTTGAAGTCAACATCACACAAGTTTTCCAATCACTTGAGGTATTTGTCACAGGAAATTGTTAGCTTGGCTTTCTTCGACAGTCGGGTCAGTTCATCAACCAAGAGACTGATGGTGAGTGCAATGCAAAATAAAGAAGACCAAAATCAGGGTCATTCCAACCGTATCACTGTTGATCTTGATTCATTCGGGAACAAGAACTTAGAAGATTTTGTCACAGCAAAGTCAAAGAATCTGCTCCAGATGATGGAAATGCTATATGGATTTCTAACAGTTGATCCGGACTTGTGGGAAAACAGAGATGACTACAAGCTGGCTGCAGAAACAGTCGAGTCTTTAAAAGTTGTAAATGACCACGCTGAACGTGGAGTAACCCTCATTCAAGAATACAGTGGATTTTTAACACGCGATGAAACGCAGCTGCAATTCCTACTGCAAGTCGTAGAAGACCATCGCAGAATGTACCCTGATAGCAGGAGACGAACTCTGTCTGGGCTGGCGAAACCATGAATTTAAAACAATAAATCCTGAGTTTGCTCTGGACATTGTCAGGCTTATACCCTAAACTGTAAAAACTGAGCTTAGAACTCATATATATCTATATAGGAATATATATATATATATATATATTTCTATATATATATATATATATATATATATATATATATATATATATATATATATATATATATATATATATATATATATATATATATATATATATATTAATATTAATGTGTTAAAAAATGTATATATATATATCTATATAGGAATATATATATATATATATATATATATATATATATATATATATATATATATATATATATATATATATATATATATATATAATTATTAATGTGTTAAAAAATGTATATATATATCTATATAGGAATATATACATATATATATATATATATATATATATATATATATATATATATATATATATATATATATACATATATATATATATATATATATATATATATATATATATATATATATATGTATATTTATATATATATATATATATATATATATATATATATATATATATATATATATATATATATATATATATATATATATATATATATATATATATATATTGTCAATTTTTATTATATTGTCCATAATACTTTATCTTTATTAACTGCTGTTAATCTTTTATTTACGCTCTGTACAAGATTTTTGCAAAGGTTTAACGAAATATTTTTCCACTGTTCTTGAACTCGTTTATATAACACATTGATGGATGATGAAGGGTCAGAATAGTTATTAACGAGCGCTTTTTTAACTGTGACCACACATTTTTATTGGGTTTAAATCAGGACTTTGTGCCGGCCATTCTAGTACTTGAAAGTCTTGCGAAGCTAACCAATTTTAACCATTTTAGCAGTGTGCTTTGGGTCATTGTCCTGTTGAAAGATGACCTCGTTTATTAGGTAAAGCATAGTTTCAACAGTTTCCAATAATTCGTGCTGTAAATTATCAAGATACTATTCCTTATTCATGTTTCCAACTATTTTTCGAATTGGTCTTAATACATAAGCCGTCATACACCCCTATAGTTTAATATTGCCTCCCCCATGTTTTACTGTCTAAATAAAATCTTTTTTTGATAATGGTTCACCTTCTCTTTTCCAAAATTAGCACTCTACTACTGTAATAATCCTGACAGCGCTAATATATCGAAAATAAAATAAAACCCTCAAACCCTCAGTCGATGTAGCAGCACTCCACTGCGAGTCAGGCTATTTGTCAGTTGATGTATGTACTGAAGCCCTATATATATGTGTGTGTGTGTGTGTGTGTGTGTGTGTGTGTGTGTGTGTGTGGGTGTGTAGAGTAGGCGCCGGAGTGAAAAGGTGTTAGTGACTGTGAAATACTAAACCACGATTACAGTTTTCATGATTGTTTTTAGATTTGCAATTTAAAATATGATTTAATCTTGTATATACTTTTAAATTTTTGTTTTATTTGTTAATCAATAAGGCACATTGCTTTTTATTTTATGTTTTCTGAATGTTAAATTTTTCTTTTTAAAACCCAACAAAATATGTGATTGTTACAATACCCTCATTGCATAAAAAATGTCTTTTGAATGTTAAAAAGACGTTAAAAACATATTTCAAACGGTTGCATAACGTATTTTCCAGACCAATTTTGTATAATTGAATTTAAATTTCAGTAATGACATAACTATTTTTAATGCTCCCTATACTAAATCTCATTTAATTCTCGTATCAAAGAGAGAAAAAGAAAGTGTTTCCAAAGCAGTATATTAAAAAAAGTAAAAAAGACGTAATAAATTATAAGTGGTTTTATTATGTTACCAGTAAACAAAATAATTTTTACCTTTGTTATGTAAAGTTCTAACTTTTCTCTAACTGTTGAATAATGGTTTATAGAGTAAATTTCGCATC